>JBAHVQ010000025.1:127620-158596 GCA_036872915.1 Nanipora kamurai
CGTTTTATTTGCAGCTGTGTTTTTTAACTTGTTTTACTGCTTTTTTACATAGAGTTATGATGAATTTACATAAGTTCTGCCACACAGAACACAGGAAGTACCGTTTCAAAGACTCTAAATTGACTGGACTGGTTGTATATATATATAAATGGATAACTCTCTGAAAAGGCCGTTTCCGACGTTCTACAGGCTCCAAATTTAAAAAATTTCCTCACTCGGCGCCAACCATGGTGGCGCCTCGTGAGCGTGGACTCCTCCCCATTGATATTGAGCATGACCAAACATTTTTCCCTAGCTACGCCACTGACTCCGAGTGATGAACTGTACCGAGTAAGCAGAGGAAACTCTACTTGGCCCGGTATGACAATATTTTGCAAGGAAAATAAAGTCATTTGGCATCTTGTAATGTTAGAAGAAATAAAAGCTGAATAATCCGATGAGAAAGACTATCAATATACGTGTCTGGAGATATGCAATTAAAAGATATAATTATTTATGGTCCCTAAGAATTTTCAGAAAATCACATAAATTCTATAATAACGCAATAAACTCGTCCATATGAGTGAAAAATAAATTGCGAGAAAATTAACAAGTAAATTATCTATCAACTGCAAATTTACTTTTGGTAAAATGGGTTTCTTCGACATTTCTCCGTCAATATTTACTCGTTTTCAACAGTTTGCTTTGAAATTTTATCGAAAGTGATTGATCAATAATCTAACATCATAGCTTTATTGGTAAAAACGAAATGTTTGTCACATTTTCGCCTTTTGAATATAGAAAATTGTTATTACCGAGAATACTCTAAAAATGACATATACGACATTCAAGGGGCACTTCTACCAATAGACTTAGGGCCCCGGGCTAAGCTATGCCTAAAAGACCCCAACCCTCTTACAACTTACACTCCTCTCTTCCTAACATCCTGCTTCACGTACTCTGTCATACAAATGCAAAATTTTAGAGGCGAAGATATGAATGTATGATTATGAACATATTTTAAAGTTTTTTTTTATTCCTGTCTAATCAGAGGCCATTGAATTGGTGATATGGGGGCAACACATTTTCAACGAAAGATAATGAAGGCAACACATTTTCAACGAAACATAATGAAGTCGAGTTATAAATATGATAGATAAATTTGGAAAGAGCCATAATCGAGACGTCACCTTTCAGTTATCAAAATTTTAGTAACTGTTTCGTTACTTGACAAGTAACATCATCAGAATGAAGATATATAACGATTAACCGGCTTAGGTGGCGAAATAGGATGGAATATTTATTCGTCAAAGGAAGAAATGTGGCAGGGAAGGAGTTAAAAATTATCTTCTTAATTGGGTAGGTAAGCGAAATAGCTGAAGATCAAGGAAAGATTTCTAAGAGCGATTAACAAGAAACTAAATGAAGAATTTAAAAACCGTAAAAAGAAAATTGCCAATGTTAGCGTTAATTTTTGTAGTAATCTTTCTCGACGAAATTTTCCTATCTGGTTCTTCGATTTCTACGATGTTGACCAAAGGAAAACAAGCCTTGGAGTGAACAAGTGCGCACTGGACAGGCGGCCAAGGAACCTTGGTCACTTGAAAATTTTCTTGAACGTATTTTAAGAGAACTTAGTGGTCTGAAATCCAAGAAAATACGAAAAAGCTCCTTCGAACCAAGCCACACCGTCATCTAAATATCCCGTCCTCTCTTCTAATGGCTATTCCATGCGGGTATGAAAATGTAAAATATCTTAAAATAACTGATGTAGGAGAAGGAACTCGGGTAGAGAATGATATTAGTACGTGTCGGAGTGACATGTACTAATATCAAAAATATCTTAGTTATCCAGTATATTTAGTTGAAAAACACTTTCTATCGTAAAATATTCAAATAGTTACTGCGGAAAAAAGCTTTAAATGACCTAACAGAAAGCCGTTCTGGAAAATGGAACATGCTGAATGTCTACGTGATGTAACCACGATGGAATAGAAATCTCGAAAGAAAGATAATTCTGAAAATAAAATATCACCTACCGTTTAAAAATTTTGAACGAAGATACCCACGGTAGAGTTTCTAAGTTCTTCAAGCAAGAAGACCGAACCAAAGCTGAACAGTCGAGACAAACGTTAAACACCTAACGAAGGTCCGTAACATCTGGACATGGCAGGATGATATATGTTAAAATCTAACCGATAAAGAATTCGACCAATAGAAAATAGGCGTCAACAACATATTTACATCCACTTTCTAAAAATGCCTAAGGAATCCAAATAGCAAGTAAGAAGGCATAGTATATGCCAAGACTTAGTCGATATTTCACTCAAATAATATCTGGTTATTAGTTTAATTTTTTCAATCTACTGGAAAATTGTACACAAGTCGCAACTATGCAGTTTTTTAAACGTATTGTGTGAGCGCGCATGTGTGTTATACAAAGAGCATAAATCAGTTGATAATCGATGGCAGGGCAGTCACAAATTTGAAGGTATTCGAATTAAATTATGATGTTGGCAGAAGGTTTTTGTGAAAGTCAATTGCACGAGCCACTAGGTCACTCACTAGTGGAGAATGCTTACAGGCTAAAGATTGACATTCATTCATATGATTCGAAATGCCGTTTTCGCTTTTCTACAGAAGATTTTTTACTGAAAATAACCACTTAAATCAAAAGGAAAATGAGAGACGCTTTAAGTTCTTGTGGTGTAGTTCTCCGGTTCCATTAAGCATGAAAGGAACATTCTCTTGTATTTAATAGTCACGTTTCCGAGGTATTAATGGGTCGAAATTTCGACAGAAGGTTTTAAGCAGAATTAATGAGAGCAATATGCTCTCCATCTGTCTGAAAGAAATAGGTTCGTCACGAATAGGGCTGTTCTCATTATTCTCAATGGTTCACATGCACTAGTATAGACCATAGTAGACATGTTTATGTGGATTGCAAATTGTGAACATTGCACTGGAAGCTATATTTTTGCTTGTTGGTAACCAGACCAGCGGTGAGTGGGGACTAACTGAGATCCTGTGGTTTTGACCAAGTACATTTTCTTCACAAAGTTCCATCCTGAATTTTCGTTCTAGAACACTCAGCGAAATAAACCGCTCCATTATACTAGTATAATGCTAGATTCCTTTGTCTCGCTTTTGTTTTCAAAATTATGCCACGTGAACAGCCCAAGCCAGGAAGGGTGAGACCGTTTTAAACTGAGGGGGTGCCACTACTTCTTATAATTTGATTGACCCTATTCCGGAATAAGAATGCCTGGAATAAAGCAGAACATCCTTTCGATTGAACTACTATTAAAATTCCAGAGTATTCAAAATGGCTATTCTGGAATATTCTGGATTAGGAACATATTCTTATTACTGAATTAGGTCAATCGAACACACCCCAAGGGTTGAGTGCATCAATTATCTATAATAACAATATAAAACAATAAACCTTCGTGGGTAGGTTTTGACTTGAAACAATCCCTAACACTCAAGGGAGCAATTTTCGGGGGAAAAAAACTGGGACGCTAAAGGTTAATAGCCCATAAATTCGTCCTACCCGTAACAGAAAACTTTGGTCAGAGCACAATCAAAACCTGGTCGAATTTTGGTTTGACACCTTGAGTACGGTCTCAACATTTGCCCATTGACCGACTTCCTATTCGAAGTTAGACTAGTAACGAGGTCTTTTGAATTCAAAAACTCATTTATAATTCATGAGGAAAATACAAAGGAAAATCATAACCGTATCGTATCTTTATATGTGATAAAGACATGCTCGTTTTTCTCGTCGAATTTACTCCCTTGGAACTCCCTTGCAGACGATCACTTTAGTATTGATTCAAAAACACTGATCATTTTAGTATTGATTTTCAATTTTTTTACAGTAATGTTACTTTTAACCAATCTAACTTAGATATATGTAATTGTTATATGCTTATGATTACTATTGGAGGGCTATAATTTTTACTGTTACGTGTATACTCTCTCAAAATAAAGTTGATTATTACTATTATTATAATCATAGTTCACATATTTTTTTCATAATTTATATAATGAATTCATAGATTGATATTCAACTTAACAGAAAATCACTCAATATATAAACCCATTTCAGATTTGTGGCTGACTAGGTTCTCATACATTCGGTGCTTAACCCTTTCCCGGCAGTACCTCTTCCTTTGACGAGTAAAATCGTCCGGCTTTAGCCGGAGTAAAATAGTCTGGCGTTAGTCTGAGTAAAATAATCTGGCGTTAGCCCGAGTTAAATAATAAAAGTCTGAAACGCCCGGGAAAGAGTTAAAATCAAAATTTCAGTCTTAGATTCTTAATTTGGAGATTCTTTCACGCGGGGTTTTACTGCATTGAGGGCCACAGGTTCTTAGGCTTTATTTGTACTGTTAGGTGTTTCCCATAGTAAATAAACTTGTTATATTATGTCATAACTTGGCTAGGACTAAAGAGTTCGTCTTCTTAATCTATCTTAGTCTTTAAAGCCAAAAAAGTCTACACTACAAGCAAGTTATTACGTTGCGGTGTGCTGACATTTTACACAACAGTAACACACTCTCTCTAGTACCACACAGAGGCTGGCGATGGATGAGTCACTAGAAGTATATCATCGATCATTCATTTGGTATCCCAAGTCAGCCTGTAACTTTATGTTTGTACGATGAGGTAAATTCTCGTGTTTCATGTCTCTTGAATACCATTCCACTGTTTTATTACGCGGAAATATTCTTTTTTCCGTTGACTCCTCAGAACGAGTAACGTCTTCTATCTATCATGTATAATAAAAGTAGAATTACAATAACAAATATCTAGGATTCAATAAAATTAAACCACAGAAATGAAAACAAATGCACCATTACCACGATGGACCAACTGATAATACACCCATTTCGACTTCTGTACTCATCCTTCTAACTACCTTTGTCTTATTTATGACTATTTGTTAATGTCTACAGTAGTCTTTACATACATAGATGCGTTCCCCTAAGTTCCCCTAAGTTCCCCTACGTCCCCTTTGTCATCTCAACGCTGTTCCACGTAATTTTTGTGCGCCAATTTTCTCGTCTTGTTCTCTATTTTCCCTTTTCCTGTGTTGCTTTTCCTGTCCTGCTCCCTGTTCAATTTCGATTTTGCAATTAGGTTCTCGTTCATGTTTACACAAGTATTAATGTCCATGCTTGTGTTCGCCTTCTTGTTCGTGTTGGTGTTCGTATTTGTCGCCCCTTACCTCTTTCTATCTTTCTAGCTGTGACTTCTCTTGGGTGTTTAACCACAGTGACTGCAGCATCTTCTTTTACGCTTGCTTCACAGAATCTACGTTAATATAAATACAGATAGTCTTGGTGTATAAGTCAAAGTATTGCATTCGATTGTGGAAACGGAGGCCTATAGTCCCTTCCTCAATCCATCTCTAACTTTGCAAGATAGGGGACTTAGCTCTCCAGGAAGGCACTAGCAGACACTAGCTCCAAACTATTTATTTATTTTTCGTGTCAATTGTATACATGTACGTTTCAAAATCTTCAACAGTAACATTTCGTTAAGATTTTTTTCACGCTTCTTTATGATTTTAAGAAATTTTTCCAAAAGTATCCTAACATTCAAGTCTTACATCAGAAAACAATGTATTTAAGAACTTCATTCACCCACCAGGAATCGAGTAGTATTTGTACGAATAATTGAAAACTGTTAAGCAAGTTCGCTTTTATATATTTATTTTTAAATTCTTACATAATAGGCTAAAACATAACTACATAAATCAAACGTTTTCCACCCAAATAATTACAGGTTTTAACCCTGATGATGACTTTTGAGTTAAAAACGTTTGGTCGTTCACTGTATACAGTAATGTCTTAGCCTTTTACAAAAGATTAATTGCAATAATCTAAGAATATTGATGTTAGTGCTACTGCGAGTGACGAACCATACCGGACAAGAAGAAAAAACTCTACTTGGCCCGGCAGGGTTTCGAACTCGCGACCTTCGGTTTACTACTCCGACACTCTACTAACTGAGCCACAGGTCAAGTTGGGAGCTGGTCACGAAATTGATGTTACTTCGGCTCTTGATATTTCGAAACACGATCTAGTTTCTTCAATATCGGGACATTTAAATCCAATCTGATACTGGGGCCAAGTAGAGTTTTCTCTACTTGTTCGGTATGGTTCATCACTCGGAGTAGCACTAACATCATTATTCTTCACCCGAGTCCATCTTCTACTCTAGCCATTTAACCTAGGAATATTTTAGCAAACGATCCAATTTTTTTTTATTTATTACGCTCTAAAAGCCATATAAAATGTAAAAATCCATTTAGAAAAAATTCTAACTCGAAAGGACGTTTGTAAGTATAAGGACTTGTCTTTACTGCATTTTGTAGACCTATATTTTTTCCCTTTTAAAATTTTTCTTTGGGAACGAGTAATCAATAGGTATATTTTAAGGGAGTTCCGCTGTTCATTTTTTACCAGATTTTTTTTTCACTGGAAGTTTTAAATTAATAGCTTTTTATGAAATCAACCTAAGAAAGAAAATTGGCGGTCACCAAACGATTTTTGACATTAAATTTTACTTAAAGGTAACTAGGAGCCATTTGAAGTGTTAATGTTGTCATGGTAACCATTGTAACTTCCTATTAAGTATTAGTTTGTTTTTTTGTATTCGGACGACTTGGTTTTGTACGAAATTCCGTTTTATCCTTCCCCCGAATTATTCAGATCTCAAAATTACATTTTCCAATTTTCAAGGAACGGTATGGAGTCACCACTTAATTTCTTCTTTTCTAGAAAACGTGAAGAAAATAAACTTCCACAAAGTAAGATGACCAGAATTAAAATGCTAACACAAGCCCTTTAAAACAACTAAGATCCTTACTAGGGAGGTATTTTATAATTCCCTAGATCATTTTTCTACATTACTTTGGCAAAGATCAACAAACTTAGTCTTAGTCATATTCAAAGTGCTACTCTGGTTTCGTGGTCAGCAAAAGATACATGCAAATAGCCCAAAAACTTTTCCAGTTAAAAACTAAAAATAATAACACTGGAATAGGGTCACCGGATATCTCCCCAAAAAGGATATGGAGTCACCGGGTATCCCGGATATCTTCTTGGGGATATATCCGGTGACCCTATTCTAGTGTTATTGTTTTTAGTTTTTAACTAGAAAAGTTTTTGGGCTATTTGCATGTACCTTTTGCTGACCACGAAACCAGAGAAGCACTTTGAATATGACTAATACTTCACCTGGTTGCGAAAAAAGACTATTTACCAAACTTAGTCTCACCTGCTCTCGACCGTTTCGTGAAACGTATCTTGGAAGGTCGGTCGGTTGATATTCTCCTCTGGTTTGAAAAGTATAATATAGACTTTCGGAGCGAAGAAACAACTTAGGAGGACAGTTGACATCAGGGTTATTCGATAACAATGCACAGCCAATGTAACGATTTCGTCTGACCTCTCTGCGATGACTACAAAGAGGACAACAAAAGTCACAATCATCACACATGAGCCGTACATTGCGAACGCAATGTACTTCGCTTCGTTGAAATTTCTTGGAATATGTTTCGTCTTGTAACCATAGTAAGTGCACACGATGACCAAGATAATGTTGTAGAGGTGGGAAAGCATGAGTTGGATATGAGAGGTGGAACAAATGAGATAAACCTCAGCGGATGAAGAGTAGACTAACTCCTTCCTTGGAAAGTCATAAATTACCAAGACTGTCAGTAGTAGAACTTGAAAACCGATGAGACCTAACGACAAGAGTACCTGGGAACGAGGACGAGCGAAAGATGGTTGTCTGGTGATGCGATTTTTCTTATCAAATATACGAAAAACTCGACTTGTCTTAACAACGATGGCCACGTATGATACAGTAGAGGGCAAGCTGTCAAACACAAACTGCAAGAAACACTTTAGTAGAGATGGTTTGAAAATGCAAACCAATGGAAATAAGTACGATAGAAAAAGACCGAAAAGAAGGAAGAATGAGAGTTCACGACTTGAGGCCTTTACCAACGGAGTGTTATTAAACTTGCTAAAAATACACACAATGAAACCAACAGCAAAAACTCCCAGAAAAGACAGAAGTAACGGAGGAATAACCAAGAAGAATGACACGCCACCATTAAGGGTGTAATGTATTGGATGAATTTTTAAACATGTTTTTAAGTTTTCATCTGGTACGTAACCCTTTCTACAAACACGACAGATGGTTTTATTGTAGACGATCTCGTTAGGACGACATTCTTCGCATTTCCAGCAACAAGATGGTTTCTCGGAAATACCACGCTGAATTTGGTGCGCTCCGCAAGATTCCGAACAACGAGATTTCACCGATATCAACTTCTGTGCCAAGAGCGTCGTGAAATTGATCTGTAGCTTTCCTTCCCATTCTCCGATCTTTATGTGTTCAAAAGTTTTCCCGTGAAAATAATAGACCGCATAGCCTCCTTTCACATCACCGTAGCTGTCGAACTGAACACTGCGACCAGTCAAACTTGTAAAGCTACCGTTTCGAATAGTGTCGAGCAGTTCTTTCCCAGATACGCCGGATAATAGTTTGGAATTCGATGAACTGTTCACACGTGCAATTCGCTGAATACGATGAAGAGCATGGGCGAAGGCGTAAACTGCATCAACCACTTCTGTGGTTAGATTTAGTGAGTTCTGATCAATTGATAGTTTTTTACCTCTCGTCGACTGATTTGAGTTGCAAACATCTAAGCCTGATAGCGACTTTTCATTTACTGAACAGTTCATCGTTTGCTCATAAAAATCCTTAAACCATGGATTCCTCTCATTTTTGACAGGATTCAAATTTAAAAAATAATCATCAAAGTCGTTAATGGACTCGGATAAAGGTCTGGTATATATCACCCTCGCTGTAATACGATGAACGTGATTCAAAATCCTTGGTAGGCCCATCGATTCAGAGCCAATGAACAGTATATCTTTGAACTTCTTAGCTTGTTTATGCATTTCAATTAGAAATGATGCAAGCTGAGTTTCCCGGCAAAAAAAGACTACACTTTTCGCGGAATCGTCAAGAACGAGCTTGTCTGTAATAGCCCGATATTGCTCCCTGTTGTATTTCTGCGGCAGTCTTCCTTCCACGGCAATACATATTCCTATGGACGAGTCAAAATAAGGGGAACATAAGATATGGCTGCATGATCACGGTATACTAAGAAAAACCAGGTGAACTGCATCATAGCTTCCGAGAGTTATTTTTAATAGGTGGCTGGTAACTAATCATGGCTGAGGACGCATGCGTAAGCAGTGACCTTGTCGAATCGTTATTCTGTTACGACTGCAGCGACCACGTCACTACAAATGTTAAATTTTTAGAGGTTTGCTTCGGTGAATTTCTTCAAATTTTGGTGAATAATGCAAACACAAGTGTAGCAACTATCGAATTTTTAAAATTATTCATAAGACAGAATCTTTTAAAATTCGTTAAGTTTATCGCGAAAAATCGACCATGACGGCCTCCTCTGACATATTTTTCATTCTTCAGTTGAATATGTAACTTCGTACCAATTTTCAGAAAAAGTCAATGGCGAAAACCGAAAATAATATGCGTTGTAACCATTTTCAAAATATGCCAAAATAAGCCTGATTTCCACTAGAGGAATTTTTCGCGCGCATTGCCTAATTCTTGTTTCTCATTGGCTCTTGAGAACTCTTTCGTTCCAGTGAGCCAATGAGAAACAACGAAATCTCAATGCGCACGGAAAGTTCCGCTAGAAGAAGACAGGCTTAATAGTCGCTTTTGAACACTAAAGCCTGATTTCCACTAGCGGAATTTTCCGCTCGCATTGCCTAATTCTTGTTGCTCGTTGGCTCTTGAGAACTCTTTGGTTCCAGAAAGCCAATAAGAAACAAGGGAAAGTCAAAGCGCGCGGAAAATTCCGCAAGCGGAAATCAGGCTTTAGCGAAGTCGGGTGAAGGAGAACGGCGTCATAGAATAGGAAGAAGAAGCTCAGTGTAAGTATTACGTAAGAAGTATGTGGAAAGGCAGAAGTACGAGTGACCGTCGTTTCAAATATAAGGTCTGTGGCCATATCTTTGAAATTTATAATTTTTTTCTTCTTCAAATTTTGCTGGTCATATCGGAAACTAAAATAAAAAATGCTTCTATAACTTATAATATATTACTTTTTCCATGCAAGCTTCTTAAAATAACATGTCTCGAAACGTAGATATAGACATTTCTGAATCACAATAACGCATTGGTTCCTAATTTGTCATCTTTTTCTTTTTGTGTACAATGGCTAGGTAGATTAATTAAAAAGCTCGACAACTGTTGTGATCAAATTGCGATTTTTGTTCTTACTCGTAAATGGGTCTAGATGATGTCAAATTGGAAAAAAGGTGGTATATTATGCTCGTATCTTCTAAATGAGTTTTTTAATATAAGCAGTCAAACGATGACACAACTAAATCGCTATAAGGTCTGAATTTCTGCCAGTTTCCATGTCATTGGGACAAAGTTATGAGTGAAAAGCTCATCTATACTTAGCACTGTTTTTCTTTGACTTCTTTCAGAACCCGATTAAGAATGGCTCCTAAAGACGTCAAATTAGACGAGGAATTTGAACAAGCTCATATTTGAAGAAGAGGACCAAATTTGAATGAGGTCAAATCGCTGCTACAGAAACGTTTTTGTCTGGGTTCGGTTTTTTCGAGTGCCCCAATCGGGAATCTAATGCAAGGTCTCTGGACAAAGGTGCCTGAAAGCTAAAAGCTGCGAAGCTTTTTATTTAGGTGAAACAACACTCCATAGACACGCTAGTTTCTGAATGCATGGGAATCTCGTCCCTTATGAGGATAAAGTGCTCAAAGACACCGTCCATCAATGTTTTGCCCTCCCATCTGCACTCTGGATATCCCATTTTCTTTAATATTATAAAGATAATGTCCTCCTGCTCTTTCGAGTAAGAGTTTCTTTTACGTGAACGTTGATTCATTCGCCAAAGCATTCACATTACTTGATCTCGATCTTCACTTCTTCTTGTATTTGGATTCCGGTGTTTTATCAGCTTTATTCTTTTTCATCTCCCCCCAGTGCTCAACACATTACGTGTCGTTTCATTTCATTTTCTCTGATTAGTTACTTATGTAATTAATATTCTGTTTGTAACCACAGTATATATATAATAAGAATATCACTTCGTGTAAACCATTATCTTTGAAGATATTGCTGGTGTAAGCAACAAAACGTCTTCCAGTGATGGCTTTATTTAGCTCGTTATTCTGGACATTGGCAGTTTTGCTAAGATTACTAAGGCGAATCTCTTAATAACGACAGCATAAACACATACGTGATATAATTATACCCTAATGGAACATTACTTTCTTTACATCATGAAATACAGGACATTAGTCACCAAGTACACATGTTTAACTTTCCTTCTGGCTTTTTTTGCCATGATGAAACACATCTCACGATCATTACTACTTACCATGATTCTCAGCTTCATGTTTTAAACTCTCAAACCCCAAACGTCCATACGACTCGTCCGTGTAAACGATGGATACATAAGTCCAATTGAACATCTTAAGTATCTGAACAATAGCTTTTGCCTGGGAAACATCGGATGGTATTGTGCGAGAAAAATATTCGTATTTCGACTTATCACTCAATTCTAGACTGGTCGCACCATAACTGATGAGGGGAATTTTGAAAATTCCTAGAACCTTAGCAATGTAAATGGCTTCATGGCTGGTAAACGGACCAATTACTCCAGCGACGTGATTTAAGTTTCGAGAAGAACAATCTTTCTTAAAATTGGAGCTTGTACCAAAAACAAAATACTTAATCACTCGATCTAGAGCAATTGTTGCCCTTCGACATGTATCGAACGCCTTCACGCCGAGGGTGATGTTGGGTAAAATGGAATCGTCTGCGTTGATACGATCCACGGCAAACAACATAGCTTCAAGGCATTTTACTCCTTCTAGAGAGTAGGTTGCTGAACATTCCCCATTTCGTTCAGTGGAATGTAATGAAAATAATCCTCCAAGGGTAATATCACCAGTAATGAGATCTTCAGAATCATCAGTCTTCTCAGCTAGAATTACTACTGATGATTGAGACCAAAGCCAAATGCTCAAAATGAGAACTAATCGGGAAGGAAAATTCCATTCTTTATTCCACGCTAGAGAGGTGAGCTGTTGCATAGTTAAAATTCTTGACATCATGCGCACATTACCCTAAAAAAATGAAAATATTCTAAATTCACTCAGGAATTCACTAAAGGAAACGCAAAATTTATTTTTCGACTCGGGAATCCGGGTTCGGAATTTTTCAGAAACACAATCTTTGTGGGTTTCTGGAATGTACGTCTCTTGAGAGTTTTACAAATAGTTTTTACTATTGATGTATTCAAAATCCGAAGTCTAAATTTCGTAACTTATAAAGCAGCACCTGGTCCCATGTTTTACAGATCGACTATGGAGAGGTCTTTGGGGAAAATTTTCCGCTAATACAACAAATTTATCCGACATACCAAACGCTATTCTGGTTTGTAAATATTATGAACGTAATTAAAGAAATTACAGTTCACGACCCAACGTTTCGACACTCCGGTCTAGTGTCTTCTTCAGGGATGATCTAAGCCCTTACAAACCAGAGTAGCGTTTGGTATGTCGGAAATTTCACCTGGTTGCCGTGAACTTGTATCTTACTGACAACAAATTTATCTTGATCAACAAAAGTTTCAATCTTCACATCAGAGTATATTCATATAGTATCAGCCAGTCGTTTTTTGGTACGAACGTTTTGCGCTATTGAACCAAATTCTTGGGTAATGATAATCACAAGAGACAGGAAAGACGTCTCATTTTCAAACTTTGAACCATTTCATTCCCATGGACACAATAAACGTTTTTCTTTTAATCTCTCCCTAAGTTACAATTTTGGGCAACATGGGCAAAAATAAAAAGATTGCCTTGTGTGCTTCACTCCCTCTGATTTATTTCAGTTTATTTTATCCCATTTCAAGTGAATGATTTTATCTAACATGGGCGAAAACTAATTTACATGGCCGAGACGCTGCCAGGATCTCGGCTAGCCAGGATAAGAAATTCTCCATATAAACACGTTATTCCGGCTAGCCGAGATGAAAATTCCTTCGACATTTCGACGTTCCGGCATCAACAAAGATATTATAATTGCGTTCCTTTTATTTATACACTCTAAAAGAATATACAAAACACCAAACATTTGAAAAAACACCAAAAAGCAACGTAACACACACATTAAAATTAATCTTTTTTGGTAGCGACAGCGGCCGCCATCTTGAATATTTTGTTGTTTAAGTTTCCCGCGCTTTTACAGGCAGCAAAATATGTCCATATAAACACGTCATCCCTTCTAGCCGAGCTTCCCGGCTAGGCGGGTTGAGAGCGTCCCGTCCTGGCAAGTCGGGATCATATAAATAGGCCCTGAGTCACTGGACCCATCTGTAGAGCAACGCAGTTAGCTGCGAGGTTATCCAGCATAAATAATGAAACTTCGTCCCAATTGTCAGAAAATTTCGCTGCGGAAAACCGAAGATTATCGTCTTACAAGATAATTCAGACAATAACATATTAAAGGTGACCCAATTTGACAAATATCTGATGCTGTTACTTCTCTTCAAATTAGATATATACAGAGAATAAAACTTATCGTTATTTTTAAGGTAGAAATGTTCGGCAACGAAGTCCGTATTAAGCTTGGCATGTAAACATAGAAATTGTGCGAGCCGCTTTAACTTGGAGCTTTTCCACCAAGTCAAACTGAATCGAAATGTGTTTAATCATTTTATCTCCAATGTGTTTTACATCCATTGAAGACCTTCAAGAAACGTACAACCTGGTTAATATAAACAGCCCCTTGTACACATGTTTTCTCGTCTAGCCACGTGTTTATCTTTTGATATGATTCAGGATCTAACTGATCATCAGCACGACACTTCGCCGTCACGTGAACAAAAACACAGGAACACGAAGAGTAACAAAAATAGAATGCCGCGTAGGTGGCACAATTGACGTGTGAAAAACCAGAAGGTTACAATATTCCTGAAACTGGAAGTAGAAAAATCCCTTGTCTTTCGAGTGCAAGCTCACGTTTTACTCTCCGACGAAGGGCCTACGTACGACATGTTGTGTTTTTTTGCCAATGGTTTCGGTACTTTTGGCCTTTTAAACTGGAAAAAGCTCTTTGGTAGCATTTGGTAAGTGTAAAGAACTGATAAATAGAAAGAAATGTAAAACTATTGAGTATCTGCAGGAAAGTATCATGTAAGGCAGTATGAATATCGGACAATTCTCTTCCAGTCCAACGGTATATTTAAGTCGACAGATGTTCGTCAGCTCGTTTACTCAGAAAAACGATTTCTGAGCCCTAGGCGGAAATCGAACCCACAACCTTCTGATGACCGGTGAGACGCTCTAACCATTGAGCTACCAAGACTCAGATGGTGAGCTACGGTGCAGGTCGTCTGATATATACCAAGCTCCCACATAAACTAACTTTGTGTTCAGCAAATAATATTTCAGTATATTTAAGTATATATAAAGATAAAATTATGCGAGGTTAACTACAGCCTACATTGTAAATAGTCTTTTTTCGCAACCAGGTGAGGTATTAGTCATATTATAAATGTAGTGCTACTCTGGTTTCGTGGCCAGCAGAAGGTATATGCAAGTTGCTTAAAAACTTTTCTAAGACCATAAACTAAAACTATAAAACTTGAGACAGGGTCACCGGATATTTCCCCAAGTGACCCCATATCTTTCTTGGGGAAATATACGGTGACCCTGGTTCAAGTTTTATAGCTTTAGCTTATGGTCTTAGTTAGAAAAGGTTTTAATACAGCCTACATGTAAATAGCAAGTTAAGGAAAGAGGGTTAAAATTAGGACGAAATTGATCTATTTTCCAAAGTAATTGATCTCTCTAAGTTAACTTATGGTCTTCTCGCTCCTGGCGTGTCAAGCTTATCTAAGTGCAACTCAATGCTTTTAAAGAGATGTCTTATGAGACGTTACATCTCTGAATTATCATATATTCATCAATTGTCAGAAAAGCACCACAAGCTCTTTACTATAATAAAAATGGACAGCTACCCACTGCATTCGCTTCTTCAAAGAGTTCGAGAATCACCATCTACACGAAGATCTACAACCAGTCAACTTCCAAAAATATACACTGATCCTTATAAGAACGGTTTTGTAAATATGTTAATTTTCAGATATAGTTAAATCAGTTCAGTGATATAGTTTGATATTAAACTGCATAATTTATTTGTAACTTTGTACATGTTCTTTAAAGGAGTAAAGACGTTATAGTTAAGTACATTATTATCATTATTATTATCATTACTTTCATTATTATTATGATTATCCCTAGTATAATTATTACGATTATTATAATGATTACTATAATCATAACAATAATAATTATTGTTGTTATTATTATCATTTTTGTTATCATATTATTATTATTATTATCCATTTGTAACAAAGTTGACTGGCGTTGTTCGATAGAGACAGTGCGATGAACTCAGATTCTCCCTTGTATGAAACAAATTTTGAAGAACATACTGACTTCACCCGACATCACAATAACAAACCACCATTTTACAGTAAAACATGCATGGACAATAGCCATTGGAGGTAACTTACCTTATTCTAGTTCAGAATGTCATTTTCTGAGGAAAAGATGTCTTTCAAGAAGATATTCGTCGTCTTTTTTTGTGTTTACTTTTGAACAATAGTTATGAATAAACTACACACTAAAACTTCACTCAGTCCTCCCTTCGGCAAGAAAAACGTAATTTTTTTCAACACGAATAAAATGAAAAGCGTTGAAAGATTTCAAAATCTTAACGTGACCTGATGTCAGTAAATTCAAAGCAGGATCTAAATGCCAAGCTATACAAACAACCAAATTACTACGTTTCCATCTTCGGTCTTGTTCTTTTTTAACAGAAAAAGATTTCAACCAAACTCGTTTTTCTAGAGCGCACGCATGATCCAGTAGTAATGCAAGTGAATCTAGTTGTCCTCGACGAGAATGTTAGCTCGACATAGAAACGCACTTCACTGTAAACACACATACACGTGCATTATGTGTTATTTAAGTAATGTTAAACTTACAGGAAGAGTTGTGAGTGCTCATGTCAATCTGTCTGTCAAACACTACCTCGCAAAACAAATGTCTGGCAAATAAAAATTACAGTAATTTAGCTTACTTGATTAGATTTTGTTATCGAAGCAGCCCTAGAAACAGTTTCCGAGATCTTCAACCAGAAATACAGAACCGAAAATGAAAATATCAAGAGCAAAGTCATACAGTGAATAAAGACCGGTAACGTCTGAACTGGGGCAGGAAGCTGTATAATGAAATCTAACCGTCGCTGGACTTGCGAAAACAAAACAAGCACAACCAGCCAATGGCAAGTGGGTAATCGTCACGATGCATACACTTACTCTCTAACATTGCAAAGACACGTGTTCACGAGGATCCGAAAAACAAAGAACGTGGAAAAGATTGAAAAGATCAACAGTTTCTTAGAAATACCGGTTGCCTTGAGTAAGAACGATGATATGCAGGCGGTTTGTTAAACTCATTTCCACGAACGTCCACATATCGCCCTTGATAACACTAAGCTCTTACGTACACATCGTGTACAATATTCACGTCATATGTAACATTATTAACGTGTCGTGATTGCTGCATGGACGGTACAAAGGTCGAACTTGGCCTAACACTACGGACACACAATATAACATCGTAAGCAATATTGCGTGAAATTGTAACAACAACAGTTTATTGCACTGTCATACATAAACTTAAAAGTAATTTAGTTGCTTCTGTATTTTGAGATTGCAATTTGATACTATTAAAGTCTTACAAAATCTTGCTGATCGAACTGCTGAACGCCATGGACTCTGAAATACTTTAACTAAGCGTCTGGCTAGCGTTCAGAAGGTTTCGGGTTCGAGTCCCGTCTAAAGCTCAGAGATTCTCTGAGTCCATGGCGTTCAACAGTTGGATTAGCAAGATTTCCTCAGACTTTAATTTAGTTACTGTTAAATGTTTCAAGGTACTGACCTGCCAAAATAACCAAAAAGCTAAAAGTATCTGGAAGCTTGATTACATAAACTGAATTACTATACTACAAAATACAGGTAGGAAGTACTCAAATACATATATACAAACAACATAGTACATAATATCTACACTGATATTAAAATCTACCATAACTTCATTTTATATTACTATTCATGAAGGAGAAATGTAAGTCTTACGTAGTAATTTACGATAACAAGAAATGTTATGCACAAGCAGAACATTTAAAGTTAGACATATTTGATATAAAAGGGAGCCAGTGCAGCGATATGTTAGTGAACCCCAAACCCTATACATCTCATGACCTGAGGTACTGGACTAGTTACGTAGCTCAGGGCAGGTTAGAACATCTCACGGGTTATCATATGCTTACGGGTTCGAATACGTTTTCCTGAGGAAGTAAGCTTGACGAACTTTAACATATCGTCTGTGACAACACCAAGTTTTCCCGTGCCCGTCTTCTATAACATTCATCTGATGATTTGGGTGAGAGGGGAAAATCTCTTATTTACCTCAATATTTGCAAGCGTTTTCTTTTGATTTTTTTCTCACTTACATTTTGCATGCTTGCTTGTTGTTCACGTGGAAATCGATAAAAAAAATACAAAGTAACGTATAATAGCAGCATTCATACTTTGAACGACCAAACTTCAGTTTTTCTCGCCTACCCGCTTAGCATCATTTTATCACGTGGACAGTAGCCTTTGAACAGGCTGTCCGTTTGTGGGCGAGAGAGGAAGAAAGCCGTTACCTACTTACATTATAGTGACATGTTTTAATTGTTCAGCTGTTGCTAATGTCATTTTAAATTTACGAAGCATTCTGGTTAAATGTACAGCCGGAAAATCGGTCAGTAAATCATCAGTCAGACAATGCCATTTACCTTAGAAATTGCAGGTCGAGACTCTTTAACTATGGTTGATGTTGTAATTGCTGTTGCTGGCTGAATTCTTTTGGGTGCTCAGAGTTTTTCGGAGTATCAAAGGGTAAACCTGATCACACCATACGGGTTTTGTTCTTCTGATCTTTGTTATCCGTTTGTTTTCTCGTTTGTTCTTTTGTTCTAGGTATTTTGTATACAGGACAGGCGTTACAGGGTTAACGCAGCTTGACTAAAAAAAAAACACTTCAATACCTTTTTTATCGTTTTTACTACGTTTCTGTTGGAGGGCATTGACTTGATATCGTAACTTGGTGTGCAGAAACAAGTTGCTGTTTTCCAAATGTGCTATTGACCAAATAAGCTGCATTTCTAATACAACTCATTTCACCGAAAAACATGATTACTTCAACATTTAGCCACAATCCATTGTGTGCAGTAAACATCGCATCTTGCCGACATGTAAGAATACAGGGTTTCAAAAAGATTACTTTGTGTAACAAGAAAGCTCTTACCTCCTTGATTCTTAACAACGTGTTTAATATTCTTCGGCTGTCGTCAGACCAAATCTAAGCAAACAAGGAGTTGTGGTTAAACTTACAACCGCCATCTTTTCAGTACTTCCAATGAGTAACATGTTTGAAAACGGGGAAAAAATGCAAGGAATAATGAAAACAGACGTAGCTTTTACCTCTCTGAAGGTACGGATGCATCTCTGTAAGTGTAAGTCCTTATTTCAATACCAGCTTTCGTTATCGTTTTGCTCCCTTAAAAATACACTACTGAAAATATTCCATGACTTTTCTTCCTTGTTTGCCATCATGTCAATTTTTGTCTGGCTCTTCTGACCCAGTCTTCTCCCATATTTTTATCACCTAAAATTTCCTTATATTTTACTTCTCAATTTTTCATTTCCGATTTTTTTCTCGCGTCTTCTAGAGCCAACGTGTGGCTGTAGTTTCTATTCCTTCAGTCTCATCTTCCACTTCATTCTTCTTGAGGACGTTCGTCAAGCTCGTTCACTCAGAAAAACGATTTCTGAGCCCCAGACGGGAATCGAACCCGCAACCTTCTGATGACCGGTGAGACGTTCTAACCATTGCGCCACTACGACTCAGATGGCGAGCTAGGCTGCAGGTTCGTCATATGTACTGCCTAAGCGGAAGTCACAATATGATTTCCGTCCAGGGCTCAGAAGTCGTTTTTCTGAGTGAACGAGCTTGACGAACGTCCTCTAGTCGTTTGATATTTACCAAGCTCCCACATGAGTAGACTTTCTGTTCAGTGTTTAAGTATTCATTCTTCTTGTAACAAAGTATCTACTCCGTCTATTTAACGCCTCTTTCACTGACTTTCTCCTTCTTTTATTTTTCTAGACCGACGTCATCCTCAGTAAACTGACACACGGTGACGTGCCAGTGATTTACGAATGCCAAGCGGCAATTTCTGGAAGCGGAACAGACCAATCGCAAAAATACCACAATGCATCATTTCACATGTATACCCTCAACTTCATTCTTTTGAATTCAATTCATGTTCACCCACAATGCTCAGCTTTTGTGATTTTTCAATAGAATTCAAAAGAATGGAGTTGAGGCTATATGACTTTCCTGATGCATTCCGGTATTCATGCAATTGGTCTGTTGTTTGCTCTGATTACGATAAAAGTTCATTAAAATTCAATAGGCAACAAATGCCACTAAAACTTGCAATTTTGTGTTCTCAAATTTGACATACGTTTCGTGCTTCTCTGAAATCAGCAGTTAATGTTAGTGGTGCATAAGTACGTGGAGCATGTATAACGTAATTTTCGATATATTTATCAGTAATTGCAAAGGGGGTGCCAGCATTTTTTGCTGGCGCCTTGGGTGACGAATCGTCACGGTGCTCCCCCGTGATGTAAAGTCCACTTGCTCAGCCCCTCCTGCAGGTAGCGCAAATGAACAATTGTGCTACCCAGAGGAGGATGGTTCTTACAGGAGGTATACAGTACACTATGCTAAAGTATCTACGTCAAGGCATACGGTGTCCTTAATGGACACTGTTAATGGACAACGAGTTATATCGTTCCTTTTGCCCAAACATTGTAGAGGCACGATCCCATATAATGCAGCATATTAAAGTTCCTTTCGCCCAGTCGTTGTCTTAATAACAAATAGTCGCATCTAGCTGACCCTACTTGCTGTTTTGAAATGGAAAAGTACAGTGGCAGTGAAACGCGATTGTCAGCCCATCTTTAAAGTGCCACTAACCCCAAAACATTTTTTTCGCGATTCTAAGAATCTTCATTGAGTAGGTTTAGTATTGGATATTTTTTGGATTTGCGGCGCGCTGTCAAAGTTGGAGAAATTGGAATCTGCATTTTCCATGGCGGAGTAGGAAAGGGAATGGGACCATTCCTCGTACGACGTAACACAAGGAATTGTCTCTGAAACTCTCCATGAAACAATCCGTTTAGGTTTGAGACATCGTTGCATCCAGATTCAATACAACTACTGTGCATTTGGGCGTTTTCCCTTCATTTTTACACCAACAGTTTCAGAAAAAGAGTTGTTTGTGTTACGTCATATGAGGAATAGCCCCATTCTCCTTCCTACTCTGCCATGGGACAAGCAGATTCCAGTTTTTCCAACTTTGACAGCATGTAGCCAGCCGAAGGAATGTCTAATACTAAAAAAAATTTTAGTGAGCTAGTCTACCCGACGAGGATCTATAAAACAGCGAAAACGTTTTGGGGTTAGTGGCACTTTTACAGCTGTAGAAAGATATTTGTTGAAATTAATACCCTCAGCCTTTCAACGAACCTCATCGTACTAGTAAAAACCTTTTAAAGATTCTGAAACAAACTTTGATAAGATGTTGTCGAAATGCGTGGACGTGGCCATTGGTGCTTCTTTTTATTTCTGTATGAGAAGAAATGTGTCATGAACAAATCCAGTCTTATTAAAATTTTAATGGAATTTATTCGTGGTAAAGTTCCCTGCTGCCTTTTTTGGACTGCCTTCTGTATATAAGTTGCAGATGAACACAGAGGTTTTTCACGTTTTTCTCCAGTATTTTAATAACTTGCATTTTAACTTTTAGTCTTGTATTACTTAAATAAATGTTTTCATTGTTATTTGTCTTAATTTATCTTTCATTATTATATTTATTGTTGTCGTAGTCGTCATTGCCATTATCCTTGTTATTTTAATCTATAATCTTACTTCTTTCATTACAAATGATCGTATTAGTTTTCTACAAACGTCACAAGTTTATATATCACAGTAATCGGGATTTCTTTTCAATGAATTAATTCCATAATGAGCTAGGGAGTCTACAGTGACAACATTTACACGACTTTTTAAAATTTATTATGACTATTTATATGTATATTATTATAACTCTTTCCGAGTAATACGCTACAAAGAATCGCGAGATCGTACATTCAACTCCTTCCTGTCCGTATAGATCCTCAGTGACCTATGAAGGCTTTAGTATTCGAGTCTGGCTAACGCCAGACGATTTTACTCGTCCAAGGGAAAGTCCTCGGAGAGTTAATTCCCTATAACAAGTTGCCATACCCTAAATGTACTATGAAATAAACGTTCCTCAAATGGTGGATATCATTCCTTTTCCCATTCTTCAAATTTTCTTCGTTGAATTGATCCTTAGAAGCTGTGACGTCTCCAGTCTATGGTGTGACAAAAGAGCAAGTGCAGTGTTAGATATTAAGATGCCAAGAAGATATAAATAAAGTTCAAATAAACGACTAAATTTTTAATTGTATACATGTTTCGGCAAAGCTTTTGCCATCTTCAGTACAGATAAATGGTTAAGTAATTCACCAGTAGATTCTAATGTCTATTTCTATATACATGGGGTCATTGGACTGTATCAGAGAGAAATCAACATGAAAGTGGACGGTAGGGTATATTGAAGTACTTCACCACGGGACTAATCGCCCTGGTTGCTTCGTCAGGTGTACTGATACCCCTAATCAAAATCGTGGGTACGTAAG
This sequence comes from Nanipora kamurai, assembly GCA_036872915.1. Lineage (NCBI taxonomy): Eukaryota > Metazoa > Cnidaria > Anthozoa > Scleralcyonacea > Helioporidae > Nanipora > Nanipora kamurai. The sequence goes on from JBAHVQ010000025.1 coordinate 149,612, forward strand.
GGATGAACCGTCAACTATATTTTGTGTTTCTTCAAAATGGTAACAATTGATGCTCCAGGCGGAAAACGAACTCGAGTTAAAAATGTGATGGCCCAGACAATATATTTAAATAGAGGCATAACAAAGACATATATTATGAAATATTTAATGAACTGACGTTTCGTCGCTAAACCCGCAACATATTCAGAGTGAGAGTGAAAATTACAAAGTCTCGGGTTAAATGTAGTAGGCTATTTACAAAAATAGAAGTGATGTGATAATAGTGAGAGTAAGACTATTGTCATATCACTTTCTATTTTTGTAAATAGCCTACTACATTTAAGCCGAGACTTTGTAATCTTATCTCACTCTGCAGATGTTGCGACTTTAGCGACGAAACGTCAGATCATTAAATATTTCATAATATATGTCTTTGTTATGCCTCTATTTAAATATTTTTGTCTGTGCCATCATATATTTTGTGTTGTTACGCAACTGCTTCCAACCCCTAACTTCGTACATCTTTATTCCCAACGTTACACAGGCTACGATTTATCTTCGTTCCTACTCTTAAGATCTATTCACACTGGAGGCGAAAACGTAACGCGGCGCAATTTTTGTCATTTCGAAAGAGAATAAATTCGTCCCTTATGAGAAGCTTGACAAAAAATAATGACAGGATAACTTGTTGATTCTAGTGCATGCAAAACCTCCAAATGTTCATTTCTAGGGTAATTTTATTCGCTTTTAAAAACTGGAAAGTCGCGTTACAGTTTCGGGTCCAGGGTGAATAGACCTTAAGCCTCTAAGTTCAACCTTTCTTGAAGAAAAGATTTCAGTCTTATATGACAAAGTATGCTACAAAGCAAATAAACAAACAATAACTTCCAGTTCTAGGTCCTTGTGATTATGAGGGGAGGTCCTTAAAAGTTTTGGAAAAGTCCTTCAAAGTCCTTCAGAGTCTTTAGGTCCACTCACACTGGACGCGAAACCGTAACGCGGCGCAATTTTTGTAATTTCGAAAGAAAATAAAGTCGTCCCTTATGAGAAGCTTTACAAAATAAGAATGACAGGATAACTTGTTGATTCTAGTGCATACAAAACGTCCAACTGTTCATTTCTAGGGTAATTTTATTCGCTTTTTGAAACTGGAAAGTCGAGTCGCGTTACGGTTTCGCATCCAGTGTGAAACGACTTTTACTCATCCTCTTTTCTCGCGATGTTTGTACCTACGTCTCTGCCTGGTTCATTTTTGTCCAAGTTTTATGTTTGTCTTTCCCTGTGTGGCTGATGATCACCTTTTTTTAATTAGTTTCTGTTACGTCAGTGTCGAAGTTGGTGCTTGTATTTGACTATGTGGTTATGATTATGCTTTGTGCTTGTACCTATGTTTGTGCGCTGGCACTGGTATAAGTACTGGCACTACTGGAAACAAGGGCCCAGGCGCAAGGACAAGCACAAGCGCCAGCTCAGCCATTATAAAGGCCTGTTCACACGTTCTGATCAGTCGGATCCGATTCTCCTCTGGATATATCTGATTTACATACAAGAGTACCAACTATAAATATAACTCCCTCAAAAAAATGCAGTCAATCGCAAGTATCTGGACGAGAATCAGATCCGATTAATCGGAAGGAGTAAACAGGCCTTTACAATTCCTGAGTTAGTGCTTGTGCATGTGTTTGTACTTCTGTTTTGCTTCTACCTGTTCTTGTGCTTGCCCTTGTGCCTGTTCCCGAGTTTCCACCAGTGCCAGCGCTTGCACTTCAGGCTCTGGTTGTGCCTGTGTTTCACTAGCGCCAATACTTATACCAGTGCCCACGCTTGAGCTTCAGGCTTTGTTTGTGCTCGTGTTGACGTTTGTTTTTATGCTTGTGTTTGTGTTCATGCCTATGCTAGAGTCAGTGACTGTGTTCATGCCAGTTCGTTTTTTTACGAATATCTTTCCTTTTCTTCCTACCCTGGTCGACGACCTCCTTCTTTGCCTGGCCCATTTGCTTTGTCTCACCTTACCTTTCTCCTCACTTGTTCCTTCACTTGCATTCGCACCAGTAAAAGAACCGTTTTCTCTTGCACATCTTTTACAGTACCTATAGAAAACATGTACACAAACAAACCTCAAAGGCTAAGATCGCTACACCAGTCAAAACACTGCTCTGGTTTATCGGCGTTCTTACCAAAGTTGTCAGTATGTAATTGACCATTCTAGAAACTTCGGGTAGCCTGAGCACAAATGTTGCTTCGCAAGCGTTTCTGGGATCATTTGGGTGGATGTGGGAATTTTATGATGACAACTTCTGTGCGACAACACTACTCAAGCTCCAGAAACATTTTTCTTGATGATATACATGGTGTAAGGCTTCCACAGGTTAATCTTGGCTGTTGTATGGGGGGGGGCAAAAACCAGTGGCTAAAATCCGGAACTGATCGAGGGGTTAACTTCGCGTGTAAAGCTGTATCCTATCTTCTGTCAATACAGTACGAAGCGATCAACATTCTCAGGCATTTTAAATTCAGAAAACAACCAATATTGAAGATTTCAGAATACGATTTCGTGCCGTTTTAAGAGTTCCTTTGTGGTTTCTTGACATCTTTGGTTACTTACGTTGCCATAACAAGCAGTTTAGTACATAAAAATAGCCAAGAAAGCACGGTGAATTTTCATTGTGATAGCATTTTGATGGTTAAAGGGTTAAGTAGTCACTTCTTTTGTGTTTTTCTCAAAAAATATTGAGTATTTTAGACTACGTTAGACCTTTACTTGGCAGGATATTCATATTTTTCCACACCATTTGGGTTATTCTGAAGCAATAACTAACGGAGCCATTCTTACCTGCACTCGACCACTTCATCAGGAGCTTTTTCGATCGGTAAAAGAATTTGATTATCGAACGTCGGTCGGTTAATATTCTTCTCTGGTTTGAAGAGAATAATGTAAATTTTCGGTGCGAAGAAACACGTTAGAAGCACAGTTGACATGAGGGTAACTCGATAGCAATACAAAGTCACTGAATGGATTCCATCTGACCTTTTTATAGCGACCATAGAGACAATACTAAATATGATAAGTACCACACATGAGCCGTACATTGCGAACGCAATGTACTTTGCTTCATTGAAATTTCTAGGAATATGCCTCATCTTAAAGCCATAGTAAGTACATGCGATGACCAAGATAATATTGTAGAGGTGGGAAAGCATGATTTGGGTTCGTGAAGTGGTACAAACGAGATGAGTCTCACTGGATGAAAAGTACACTAACTCCGCTCTAGGAAAATCAAAAATAGTTAACACTAAAAGTACTATAACTTGAAAACTTACAAGACCTAAAGACAAGAAGATCTGCGAACGTGGATGGGCAAACCTAGGACGTCTAGTGATTGGGCGTTTCTCATCAAATATGCGACATATACGATTACTCTTAACAACGATGGCCACGTATGATACGGTGTGGGGCAAGCTGTCCAGAAAAAACTGCGAGAAACACGTAAATCGTGATGGTTTCAATACACAAACCAAAGGAAACAAGTAAGAAAGAAAAAGACCAATAAGAAGCAAGTAAGATGACTCACGACCTGAGGCCTTCACTAACGGAGTGTTGTTAAATCTAATAAGAATGCAGGTTATTAAACCGACTGCTAGAATTCCCAGAACAGACAGTAGTAATGGCGGAATGACCAAGAAAAGGGACACGTTACCATCAAGCGCGTAATGTACAGGCTGAATTCTTAAACATGTGCGGAAATGTCTATCTGGTACGTGACCCTTTTCACATGCACGACAGCTGGTCTTATTGTAGACGATCTCATTAGGGCGACAAGCTTCACATTTCCAACAACAAGACGGTTTTCCGAAAATACCTCGCGGAATTTTGTGCGCTCCGCAAGAATCCGAACAACGAGATTTCACTGGTGTAAATTTCTGAGCCCAGAGAGACTTGGAATCGATTCGCAGTTCTCCTTCCCATTCCCCGATCTTTATGCCCTCCAAAGTTTCGCTGTTAATATAATAGATTCCATATCTTCCGCTTCCGGTGATATCGCCATTGCTGTTGAACTGCACCCATCGTCCGGAAAAACTTTTAAAACTAACGTTTCGAATCGTGTCAAGCAGTACTTTCCCACCAATGTCACATAGAGGCTTGCAATTCAATAACTTGTCCCCACGCTCGTTTTCCTGTGCTCGATGAAGAGCATGTGCAAAGGCATAAACTGCGTCAACTACCTCTGTGGTTCGACCAAACAAGTCATTCTTAGTTAATAGTTTATTACTTCTCAAAGTCTGATTTGGGTTGCAGACCTTTCTTTGTAATACCGACTGGTTATTACTTTCATCAATTGAGCAGTTCATCGTTTGCTCATAATACCCTTTAAACCACGGGTTCCTCCGATTTTTGACGGGATTCAAATTTAAAAAATAATCATTGAAGTCTCTACTAGACTTGGACAAAGGTCTGGTATATATCACCTTTGCTGTTATTCCTCGGACTGCTTTCCTGGCCAACGACTGGCCCATCGATTCAGAGCATATGAACTGCATATTTTTGAACTTCGTATCGTGTCGACGGATTTCAGAAAGAAATGAAGCAAGGGGAACTAGCTGGCAAAAAACAACTACAATTTTGGCGGACTCATCAAGAACGAGCTTGTCTGTAATAGCCTGATATTCTTCCTTGTCGTATTCAATTGGCAATTTTCCCTTCTTGTCAATACATATTCCTATAGAAGGGTCAAAAATTAGGAAAAAACCCATAAGATATCGCTGCATGATGTCAGTATGTATATATATTTATATGTATACGTATTTGTATCATGATGACAAACATTAATGCAGTGCCTGGCTAACATCAGCAACTGTGGACAGCTGTTTCGCCCTGTTGGGGCTCGTCAACACAATGTAGCTGATGGTAAGCCAGCACATCGTATGTATGTGTCGTAAGCCAGCACACTATATGTATATACAATTAATTCAGTTTAGGTTATCTCTTAAACAAATCTAAAATATGAACCCTAGGTGTATCATGGGTTAGCATGACGCGATAGATTTTTAACGGTAGTTAATGAAATACAGGAGTTAGTCACCATGGTTACCTGTTTAAGGTCTCTTCCGGAGTTGTTTCCATGGAGAAACACATCACGTGATAATCATACTACTTACCGTGATTCTTTGCTTCTTGTTTTAAACTTTCAAACGCCATCCATCCATATGAATCATCGCTGTAAACAATGGATACATATGTCCAATTGAACTTCTTAAGTATTTGAACAATAGCTTTGGCTTGATAAACATCGGATGGTATTGTGCGAGAGAAATACTCGTATTTGGACTTGTCACTCAGCTCTGAACTGCTCGCACTATAGCTGATGAGGGGAATTTCAAAGACTCCGAGAGCTTTAGCGATATAAACGCTTTCATCACTGGTCAAAGGACCAACTACTCCAGCGACAGCATTGTGGTTTTCCGAAGAACATTCTTTATTGAAAGACGAGCTTATACCAAAAATAAAATATTTAAGAACCCCATCCAGTGCGGTGGTTACTCTTCGACATGTGTCGAACACCCTCACGCCGAGGGTAATGTTGGGTAAAATGGAGTCGTCGGCATTGATTCGATCCACAGCAAACAACATAGCTTCAAGATATTGTACCCCTTCCAGAGAAACGGCAGATGAGCATTTCCCATTTCTTTCATGCTCATGCAATGGAAATAATCCTCCAAGAGTTATATTCCCTGAAATGAGTACTTCGGAGCCAATTGCCTTCTCTGGTAGAACGATCAATAGTTGTGACGAGAGGCAAACGCCAAAAAGAAAAAATTCTAGGGCAGATAGCATTACCTTAAACAAAAGAAAAGATGCCATGATTTGACCGCCATAGTACGGGCTCAGATTCCATCAATCAAATTCCACCAACTAGATTCAGAATCCGTCTTTGGATTCACCAAAACCTACGTAGAATCGATTTTGGGATTATAAAAACTTTATTTCGACTTGTTTACCCCACAGGTTTTGAATTTACAAACAAATCCTCTTTATGTGAGCGTCGAGAAATAATACATGGAGTTCTGATACTTCAAAATACAAATAAAATACAAGCTAAGAACTAAAAACAAAAGAAAAGTACCGATTCAGATTTTCCCACCGAGTGAAAATCTGTTGCAAATATTTTAGAAAAGTAGGCATTGTTAATGACGTCTATGGTTGCTCTACTTGGTATACGATACTTCTAAAGACTTCACTAAATGCTGAACACTAATCTGGTTCCTGTGGAAAGCTTGGTATATATCAGACGATCAACGAACGTTCATCAAGCTCGCTTCCTCAGAAAAAACCATTTCTGAGCCCTAGACGGGAATCGAACCCGCAACCTTCTGACTCACCGGTCATCAGAAGGTTGAGGGTTCGATTCCCGCCTAGGGCTCAGAAATGGTTTTTCTGAGGAAACGAGCTGACGAACGTTCGTTGGTCCTCTAATCTTAAAGACATTATTGGAGAAGGAGAATGGCAAAGGAGGAAAGTAGAACGAAGGTGAAAAGTTCCTCGATTTTGACATGCATGATCTAACTGATTTTAAATGAAAAAGCATTGTTCCATATTCCTTAGGCCCTGTTCACATGAGCCCGGAACGAAGTCATACCGCGACGATTTTGTTTCGGTTATAGCGTTATGATTGGTAGACATTTAAATGAGACCGCGATGAAAAAATGCTCAGACCGGTCCGAAGTCATTCCGCTAGCTGGACGGGTACAAAACAGAGTAAACATCTGAAAATGTCCACTCGTGCCTAGACTTGGATCTATTGTTTCGTGGACATTGGTCCGAATGCGGGAAAGGCTTATGTTAAAAAAGGAAATGAAGAACTCCACAGAGTCTCCACAAATATCTCATTTTACAATTGTAGAGTCAACCCCTTTTCGGTAATCCTGGCCGCGCTCCTTGTAGTCACAAACTGTAGAATGAAACAACATTACAGGACGAGGGAGAGAATGGGAGCGATATCCTTTCACATGATCGGCAGGCAGTCATTTTCGTCGCTACCGCAGACACTTTTAACCACGACTGTATTCAGCATAGACGGGTTGATCCTATCCATAAATACCTTTCTATGGGGGTAAAAGACATACGAAATGGTTTTCCTGCGAGGAATTTGCTTAGTTAGATCAACACAACAGCCAAAAGTTGATTAAATGTTCTATTCTGACCGTAGATAGACATTCGTGACTCCAGTCAGCTGGTTTAGCCAGACTGATATAAACAGCCACTCAATTTAACGAGTTTGTTTACGGTTTTTGGACTGATTTTAATCATCTTTAACAATTACGTCCACCAGGCACTTTCAAACGACATCAAGTAAAACCCTTATCAACATCTCTCATGACTGGTTTTCGCAGACAAGGATTGAATTTTGTTAATATTTCAGAACATTACAGCTCCATCTTACGAGAGCAGTAGTTTTCGAAGGTTCATATTTCAAGCAGATGTCTTATCCGGTGGCCCATAGTACGCCATGCCATTTATTTCTTGTGATAACTCCAGATCTAATTGCCACTTCATCAGGACATGTCTGCTACAAGATGAATAATTTTCCAAACAAAGCGGACATTTTTGGTTAAAACAAGCTAATCGCGTTGGACCTTGCTCTGACGAAACAAATTCTTGAAAATATAGCTCACGCAAATAGGTTCCTATGGTGCTATTTTTTTGAGACCAACTATAGTATGGAATGATAAATTCAGATTAAACCTACACTGCTGAAGTCAACTTTTTCAGTTGACTTTAGCAGTGTAGGTTTAATCTGAATTTATCATTTCATATTACCCTGAGGATGATTCTGGAATATAGTACGGTTTACAAGTGTTTCGTCCAAATTAGCACACAAACTCCTTGTTTAAACTTTGGGATTAATAATGTAAAAGACAGAGACCTATACATCCACAATAGTTGCACGTTTGCTTAATCATAAATAATTCTCACACGAAAACGTTGTTCACTTTCGTCCTCGGACGTGTTTTCAGTTTGTTTAAAATACGACAAACGATTGACGGTAGTCAAATCTAAGCATGAACTGACAAGGTGAATTCAAAGCCGAATTTAAAAGATTGTTAGGTCGGCATTTAAAGTTTGGTTTCCGTCTTTTTGAAGAAAAAAGATGTCAACTATGACTGTTTTTCTCGAGCAAAACGTCCGCCAAAAAAAAAGCATACAGATATGCATTTATATATGTATATAGTTGTATGTGTACACATATGACTGTAGGGCTTGTCCCCGAAACGTATTAGTGAAATAAAAGAACAGGTGTTGTTTAAGGAGTGCTAAACGACAGGCAGAATTGTGAGTGTTCGTGTCAGCCCGCCTGTAAAATTTTACCTTAAAAACAAAGGTTTGACTGACACATATTATAGCACTTACTTGATCAGACTTTCAGGTGAAGGCCGTCCTTACAACAGTTTCCCAGAACATACGCTGAACAAAAACCGGTAATATCTGAGCAGGGCAGTGAGCATAGTGACATAATTTACCTGACGTCTATTTGCGAAAATGAATGAGCACAGCCAGCCAATGGCAACTGATCAATTTTCATAATTCACCCTTCTAGATTCCAAAGTTCAGGACGTCTGTCCTTGAGAATCCAGGGAAAAATATGGCACAATACCTAAGAAGATTAAAATTACCAACAGCTCTTTAGAAATATCAGTTTCCGAAATAACAGTTCTTCCCCAAAATGTTGCAAGTTTCCTTAACAAGCAACTAGGATCGGCTAAACCAATTTTCACGAATCTTACAAAGAGTATTTTGAACATGTTCGAATTACTCGGGTGAAATCGCTAGTTCTTTATGTATGTGATTTAAAAATGAAATTAATTTGATGTGAAAAACATGCCGCACAATCGCTTCATGAATCGAAGCATTAATGACCAATGTGAGAACAACAGAGGACGTTCGTCAAGCTCGTTTACTCAGAAAAACGATTTCTGAGCCCTGGACGGGAATCGAACCCGCAACCTTCT
>JBAHVQ010000025.1:158696-185386 GCA_036872915.1 Nanipora kamurai
GTCTCACCGGTCATCAGAAGGTTGCGGGTTCGATTCCCGTCTAGGGCTCAGAAATCGTTTTTCTGAGTAAACGAGCTAGACGAACGTCCTCTGTTGTTCTGATATTTACCAAGCTCCCACATGAGCAGGCTTTCTACTCAGTGTTTAAGCAATGACCAATGTATTGAAGCTTTTGAAATATCCGTCCTAATACTTTATTCATAGACGGATAAACAGACGCTCTGAAACGCAATTTTAAATGCAATTAGTACAATTCAAAAACGTCTTTACGAGAGATTGCACCTCGAGCGTTATTGGTTGATATATCCGAGTTTTTAAAGTAAATAGACTTCATACTAATCAGGATGAAAATTTTATCTAACATTTCATGTTTGTTAGTATTATTTACATAAAACGTTCATTAAGTTATATATATTGGCCGATGTTGTGCGGCATGTGGTAGCTTGGTGTATGTAGATCGAAATTACGCATGTTCCTCAAGCTTGTTAACTCAGAAAAGGTATCTCAGCCCCTGACGGGAATCGAATCCGTAACATTCTGATCAGCAGTGAGATGCTCTAACCATTGAGCTGCGTGGACTCGAATGGAGAGCAAAGGTTACAATTTGTACTGGTTCGTATACTACTTTTTTACCGGTACCTCGGAGAAACAATGTGTTTTGTGGCACCTTGACTGCCGTTGTCACCTTCGGCTTTGCCTCGGATAACAACGGTGATCTCGGGGCTACAAAACACACTGTTTCCCTCGGGACCAGTAAATAGGTATTCATTGTAACCTACGTCCTGTCATCTGAGTCTAAGTACCTCAATGGGTGAAGCGTCACACCTGCATTCTGGCTACGGGTTCGATTCCCGACTGGAATTCATAAATTTTTCACAGTTACGTAGTTCAACAGACTTACAGCAAGGCGATTGTCCAGCCGTCTTATGAACAGCCACTTTTGAAAAATCAGATTTTTGGACGGCCAACCTAGTAATTTTAATATACATTGTTCTCATCGTTTTTATCGGCCAAAAGACCGCCACGTCTTATCAGAGACGATGTAAGTTAGCAACATATTGTGGCTAAAGGCATCATTACCACTTTTGCCGTACTGTCAGTTCCAATAAATATTTGAAGATGCAAAACAAAAAGCACTAGAAATAACGCAAATAAATGTGGCTTTTACCTCTCCAAAATTAATCAAATTCCACATCTCTGTCTCCGCATGTGTCTTTGTTTCAGCTCCTGTGTCTTTATCTTGCTCCCTTAATCTTACTGAAAATTTCCTTGTCTACTCTTCCAATTTTTTCACTGTGGCCATGCTTCTCTGGCCTTTCTCCAAGTCTTTCTCCGTTCCTTGTACATTTTCTGTCCTTGATAATTTCCAAATACTTTTATTTACAACTTTCTTCGTCCCACGAGTGGCTACCACTGTTGCTATTCGTGTCGTTCGTGCTGATCTATCCCGTCTTTAGATCTCTGTCCTTATCCATATCATCTACGTTTCCTTATCTTTTACCGCACCTGAATCCATCTTCCCGGTTAGTCGGATCATTGCTCTTGCTATAAGTTAATACTCTAATTCCTTCATGAATCGGATTCCCAAAGCTCTGTGGTTACAAGCTGTTCACAGTTTTCAGCGCCAAAGCTGCCGAGCTTTGTATGTTGGTGAAACCAGCAAACATTAACAAACACGTGCCCCAGACCGCATGGGAATTTCGGGCTATACTAATAAAAGAGGTATTAATCCCCCGACCATAAACATTCTTTCCTACCACTAAGCCAATGGACATCCTGTATCTATTGATGACTTTAAAATTCTAGTCTCTTCTTCTCATGAATCCGATCCTCTATTGCACGAAGGCTGACTTATTAACAAACTTAGACCTTTACTTGTTATCAATACTGGCTCTGCATCACGATATTTGTTTTGAAATACTTTTTTGTTTTGTCACCTAGGCTGTCAACTGACATCTCCTCCCTACAATGGAGGAGCTCGGCCCTAGAAGAGAATATGGCTTTGGCTTTATTACGTAAGGATATGCCAGACCCTCTCTAGTGATTTTTATTCTTTTTGTTGTCATTTTTTCTGATAATTTTTCAAGCAACCCGTACATTACATACTTCATGTCTGTGTCAGTTACTGACCTCAATATAACTGGATTGCGGATGAACCTCTGAAAACATCCCCACAAGTCCGCCATCTTCGTATGTCATAAGCCCTCCTCAACCAATCTCATGCAAAATGTGTTTCATGACATCAAAAAGGGGCGTGGGGCCAAACTCAATAGAATAGTGAGTTTAGCGAGTTTACAACGTTTTGAAAGCGAAAAATATTTGTCGGTAAACCGAAAATTTGACTAAGTTCACATCTTTTACAGGTTTCCCAACGGAAGATGATTCTAAATGTTTTTTATGTAGTATTACTCGTCGGAACTCCTCGGATGGCACACCAAGATGGCGCCGGTCAATTGAGGACACTTTTGGTAATACAAAAGTATCAGAGACTGCAGTCCAGTTATATAGAGGTCAGGGGTGTCAGTGCATTCTCGGCGTCTCAGAGGTATCAGAACAGCTCGTGACATAGCTTTGACATCCTATGTCAAGCTACACTTCAAAATGTTGTGCCAGCGTGAAAAAATATTGTGGGCGTGAATCTCCCCTTTAATCCGTGGGGATTAACCATCTCTTAAACAGTGATGAAAATGATTAAGTGATGAAAATGATTCGTCACATAATTTAATATATAATATAAAATAATTTATATAATTTAAAAAATCGTATTTGTGAGAGTGCGGAGATAGGTATACATATCTCCTGGTTTCTCAGCAGAGTTTTGTCATGCATTGCAACTAGCTATTTTTACAAATGAAATGAAAAACAAACTCTAAATAAAGTCTTTTGCGGATCAAAATTCAAAATGAATTCTTTTGCTGGTCAAACTGTGGAATGGCTGGGACTCAGAAAAACTCTGAGCTCCAGACGGGACTCGAATCCTTAATCTTCTGAAAATAAGTAACCTTGTCCTGCTATCTGAGGTCCAGTGGCTCAATGGTTAGCGCGTCTGGCTAGCATTTAGAAGGTTGCGAGTTCGAGTCCCGTCTGGAGCTTAGAGCTTTCCAACTTGATCAACAAGATTTTCTAGGACTTTAACAGTGTCAAACAGCAGTCTCAAAATACAAGTTGTAAATAGTTTGTATTTTCGTCAATATGCGAATTTTCTCGGCATTTCAGAAGTTCCTAAATGCTTTCTCGTGAACTTGTACTCACAAATTTTGGCACATCTTGATTCGTATAGGTTTACCTTCCCGAAAATAACAATTCAAGATACTAAATTTTACGACTTCGTGGAATGAGCACTTCTGTTAGAAGAATGTTCGATGAAAAAACTGCATTCGTAGAACTAAGGAATCGCTGTATTCGAATTTTAAGAATGGTATTATCTAAAAATATTTTGTTCCAAAACAGTATGCCTTTTGTAGGAATGCATCGCGTGGTAACACAATTCGCCATATTGGTTGGCAAACCACCAAGAAGAGTATCCAAAACTAAGAAAAATCGAGCTTAACTCTTTCCTGTCCGAGAACTTTCCCCTTGACGAGTAAAACCGTTTGGTGTTAGCCAGAGTCAAATACTAAAGTCTCCATCAGTCACTGAGGACCTGTACGGACAGGAAGGAGTTAAGGAGACAGGTTTTAAACCCTGGTAAACTCTTTCCTGTCTAAGGACTTTCCCCTTGACGAGTAAAGTCGTCTGGCATTAGCCAGAGTTAAATACTAAAGTCTTCATAGGTCACTGAGGCCCTATAGGGACAGGAAGGAGTTAATGGATCTGTCTTTCTTTTGTTTCCATCATTTTTCCATTGTTTGATCATACAGAGTGGCGAATTTTGTACCACATGATGCATTCTAGAATCCTTTGGCAGCTTATTTCTTCAATAACACCAAAATAAATGTAACTCCGAGTAAGGTGTGCATTACAATCAAGATTCGTTAATGAAATACAAATTCTAATAATAAATAATTGAATTTTTAATTTAATGCACACCTAATTCGAGGTTACATTTGTGTTTGGCCTTTTCTTTCTAAAGTAGCTGTTAGTAATTCATGAGCAGATTTTGCGGATTCTGCTTTCATCGACATTTGATTTCCGCATTTATTTTTAGTTCGTGGAATTTCGAAGTCGCAAAATAAGTAAGAAAGATTACTTTTAGTTTACCATAAGCAATACTTGGCGCTTATGAACAATGAATTTTCACTAGTCTTAACCTTAATCTTCAGGCAAAAACTATGAACCGACAATGCCATATTATCCTAAGAATTTTCCGTTCGTAGTTTTTTAGGTGCTGTTGTTATTGTCCGTTTTGTTTGTCGTTTACGTTTTTCGTATTCTTCAGGAATTTCTGCAAAAGATTTACAACAAAGTCAAAATCAGAAAAGAAGATGGAGATCAAGCACCAATAAAAGTTGTGTCTCAAAACAGACCAATTGAATAAATACCACAATGCACCAGTATATATGTTAGGCTGTAACTGTAGTGACTGTCAAATTAACAAACGGAAGTTTTGCCTGACAAAATAAACTACAGCGCATGGTTTTCTAATCCAATATGATAGGATGAAAATTCAGATAAACGTGTATATAATACTAGAGAGTGGGAAAAACCATATACATACATTGGTGTTTAAACATTTACATATATTTGGGTTGAACTCATCAAACTAAAAGTAATTTGGAGTGAATTCCTGTAGTCCTGGTGTTAAAGAACCTGAACGAAATTAACACATACACGCATACCCTCAACTTCATTCTTTTAAATTAAATTCATGTACACCTATTGTGCTAAGCTTTTGTGTTTTTTCAATAGAATTCAAAAGATTGAAGTGCAGGTACTGATGCACTGTAGTATTTATGTAATGGGTTTACAGGTTTCTTATTCTCACCTTGCCCCGTTAGGTCCTTGAACGTTTGGAAAAAGATTTGTTTTTGTTCCTTGCTTTTAATATAAGTTGAGAAACCTAAGGTAAGGAATGATACAAAATAAAACAGTAAAATTTCATGATAATTCTTGAAAAAACCATGTAGAGAAAAATTGAGAAAACTTGATCCGATACTGTAAAAGTCAACCAGAAAAGGTTGTTGAATCGAGTAGGATTTGAATAAGGGTTGTTCTAGACTCATCGTCCAGTTTACTGCGTGTTGGCTGACGTCGAATCTCGGTGTCAAAAACAAAACAAAACTAACTGTTTACCTCAGGGTCAGACATTGAGTGCATAATACTTGGTATATAATGTGTGATCCAGTTATCATATGAAATGCAGTCTGCATTAATTGAAAGTAAAATTATCAAGACGGAGGTTTGTGAAATGGCACCAGAAACTGCTGACTGTCGCAGATTTCTGCCCTGGTTGCTTTGTAACATCTGATACTAGCCCTCAGTTTGCAAGAAATTAAAATCATGATACATGTAGTATCAAAATTTTTTAAAAAGGGTTTCATTGGCATTATATTAGCATTTGTCGCATTTACACCGGAAATCAGCCGTTTCATGGTTTTCTATCCAAACCAGATATTCACTACTTACCTAAGAATAACTCATAATGACTTCCATCCTTTAGAAGAAGAGGAGTTAAACTCCGCAGTAACGAGTTAAGATCGTCGTTCTGGAAAAACAAGGAAGGTTATATGATTTCGTTTAAAATAATGTCCTCATTGCAAATGCCTGATTTCGTTTGTTTTGCGTATGGCAAGAGAGAGAGACTCAAAAAATTGAAGTGTCTATGGAAAGAAAATTCACCATAGATTTTATGACTGTACTTAGAACACTTTAAATCATGAAAAAATATTCTTTTACATCACTGCCAGATCATATCTAATTCTTCAGTGATAAAGTATGCAATTTGAACTGACGTCAAACGCTGTGTATAGTGCAAAACTGAAAATCAGCCATATCTTTGGTCTGCTTTGACTAAACTGACCCAAACTAAGCAGACATGTAATGGATTCTGAACTGATTAAGCTTGCGTTGTCCAATGAAGTTTAGTTTAACCAAACCAAAGATATGCCTAATTTTCTGACTCATGCTGCATACAGCGTATGGCGTCATAGCTCATACTACATACTTACCGTAAATGATCCATTAAGCGCTGCGGCGCTTATTTCAAAGGCGGGTAAAACACTTAGGGGAATATATAGAGAATTTAGCGAGTTTAGCGAAACCTGATATCAGATTCTCCTGGACTAATTTTTGACACATTACGGTCCTTATTCGGTTAGGGGCGCTTAATCGATCATTTCGGTAATAAATCAAGAATGAGATAAGATATAAAAGTAATGCAAAAGACGATTTTCGTAATTTTAAGTGTTCTTTCAAATGCAATTATAAAAAACTGAGATGAATTTTCGTTGCACTGGTGCTTAAACGGCTTGTGGAATACACTATGTAAACCTTATTCTGAGATGAAGTGCCGGAGTCAACGGGAAAAACCTTAGCTGAGATCTGCATAGTGTATACCATAATTAGTGCAAAACACGTATATCCTAATGCAAACTCTCAAAGAGGAAAGAACTGTTCGGGAAAAGGCAAAAACGAAGACTAGCCATTTATCGATGCATCATAATTATACTCATACAATTAGACTTAAGGTAAAACATTAGGGTTAGGGTCAGTCATTGGGCCAAAGCAGATATCTGGTTATAGAGTTAATCATTGAAAGCATATCCGAATCTACCATTCAGTGTGTTTTGTAAGGGAATTAAACAAGATGAAGGAAAAGTCAAAGTGATGGGAACAAATAGCCCGGGCATACGCCTGGTAAAAATAAGCAATAGTTGGTTCATTTTCCATAGTGAATACAATTTTAATATTTCTTTTTACTCCAAAAAAAACGTCTATAAACATGCATGAGAAATATTTCTTCATTTCATATTTGTCCAGCTCCTGGCATTTTATGTGATGCCAAAATTAAAGAAAAGGGTGGCCATTTTGGAGTAAGATCTAGCGTGTTAGTAGTATGAATCTACGACTGGACGTGACAAACTAATTTAGATGACATTTTTTAAGGACTGACGGCCCACGAGAAACAAATACATCATATCCACTGAATCTCCAGAGATTCAAATAAAAAACGGTACGACGTCTATGCTGGTGAATCAATCAAAAGAAACTAACTAAAACTTTTTTTAAAAAAAACACGAATATGGCGGCTATGACGTCATACGCTTTACACTGTACGCAGTTGCTCTTTGCGGTCATTCCGACAGCAGTTTAGCAGATCTCTTTCTGCCCAACTTAGGCTACAAAGGAGGGAGGCCGTATATGGATGAGAAAATAAGCCGTAAACGGTGCATTTATGCGAACGTTTTTGCGAGTAAATGAAACTCCCTGTAGTCTTTGGTTCTGCGCTCGCGATCATCTTTTTGTTGGTCGGTTAAGTTATTTTTCCGGTAGTTTTCTGGTTTAACACACTATTTCTCTTACGTCATGTTAGTAGTGCATGACGGGTAGATCCAGTCCACCCTGCGGACAAACGGTCACTTCATCGCATAATTTGAAATTGTAATTGTGTCTGTTTGCTCACAGGGTGGGCTGGATCGACCCTTGTCAAACTTAATAATTCATGAGCAAAACACAAAGGAAATCGGTACCGAGACGGCACTTGAATATGCGATCTTAATTAGCACAAAATTTCGACAACTTTGAGTTCGATTTTATCCTTAAATACGGATTCGTTTGTGAAAACATATCGTACATTCGAAAGTGGTGTTTGATCTGATTTCCAGATACCTCAACGTTGGTTAAAAAACTCGGCTATCGCCTTGTTTTTCAACTCATTTCTCGGTGTTCAGAGATCAGATCAAACAATCCTTCTCCTATATGTTGTAGTACGTCATACACTAGGAACTTGACATTAAGAACTGTCCATTAGGTGTACACGGTACTTTGCCGAAGGGTTTTCTCGCACGCATCCTAGGTAAGCTAACCTTAAATATTTATCATAAGTTTGAATAATGAAAATCTTTCTATATTTCAATTTTAAGGAGAAACTTCAGTGCGGAACTCTCTGTACAAAATTATGGAAATCAAAAAACTTTGCACAACAAAGTTTTAGTACACCTTCATAGCAGTTGAAGGTTATCCAATTGAACTGGTATATGAAATACAAAAGATGGGTCACCGGCTTCAATTAGGAGTTTCAGGGAGTTTAGGCAGGTGATAAGCACATTAGAAGTCGCAATCACATTGCCATGGTTACACAATGTCATTTTAAAAATATCATACGATATTTGAAAAATTTAATTAAATAAACAACATCTAGTTGTCCACACTCCTTAATGCAACATTTGTTTTTATAGCATTTTCTATTCAGCAAAACTCTATCAAGCCTCCTTTAATTAACCGTGGCTTAATTTCTCGCCTATAAAACAGCCTTATTGTTTGTATATGATTGGTAAAGATGTGCTGAGTAAGAGTGGTTTGTTCGCAAACCTGTTTGTATTCTTTTAAAGTAGCTGAAAAGACAGCAAACTTTTCTTTTCCAAGGCTGGTCATGATCTGAATAAAAGAAAAAATTTGAAAACATGGGTCATCTACGGTTGGCTTTCGCATGAATTCGAAATGACTTGTTTCTCTCAGCTTGCTTAAGTTTATGATATCGGTGAAGCCCAGTTTCCGGTCAAGTTTACTGCAAGATGCTTATCTTCCATAACGGGATTAAGCAGGTAAGTGCTCACCTTTGAAAGATATTTCTTTGCACTGGCTACCTTGTTACTTGAGTCGGACTCCTAGAAACGGTGATGAACAAGCGAGTAAGATAAACAGAATATATCAGAGGAATACGAAGAAAAATCGATATTTGAGAAGTACGAATTTACGTATCCATGCATGCATGTATGTATGTACGTATGTGTGTATGCATGTATACATATATGTGTGTGTGTGTTGTAATGTACATATATGTGCGTGTATGCGTATATCCATTTATAAATTGATTTGTACGAGCGTGTGTACATACAGCACGCATGAATGTATGAGAATTGAACAAAAATTAAACAAGCAGGTAAGTTGAACATGAAAACACCTTTTCACCGCTCTCGATAACATTTGATTGACATTTCGATCTAACAATCTAAAGACATTCAAAACAAAGAACAAAAGAAAAAAGATAATTTAGCTGTAACACATCAACTGCTTGTGGTTATAAAGTAGTAAACCAGATAAAATTGCTCAGTACAACGCAGTCACTCTTATTCCAAGCGTGGTTTCAGGCTTGAAGATGATGTTTGCAGTATTGCGAGATTTTAACTTTCCGTGCGATTTTGCTCCTTGACAGGTAGTTTAAAAAAATCCTGGGACGGTGGCCGAGAACATTTTTTTTAGAATTTAAAACTAAACCAAAAAGAAAAGAAAAAACTTTTGAATAAAAAGATTTAAACTAAAACTGTTGCGATGTTCTTTTTTGTTCGTTTTCACTCCGACGAAGAGCCTTCGCTGGAAACGTCAGTTTAATTATTCTTAAGTTCCGGCAGTTTCTGAAACCTTTTAACTATCTACAGAGCCGTTCAATACTGCCGAAGTAGCACTCTAATTTTTATATTCTTTTTTGTTCTCGTTCCGTCCAGTGATTAAAGTTATTTACCAAACACAACCAACGTCTTTCCTTCTTTCCTTCTTTTAAGCGGTAAGGCCTTAAAAACGTTTAAATAATATCAATGTCGTACGTAAATTTAAAACGGCTTCAAAAATGACGGAATGACTGCAGTTTAGCGGGCGAAAATGACATCATCGGGGTTGCTAAGTGTGTTTATCTATTAAACGGGACTGTCTGGGTTACCTAACCCTAACAAAAAGCCAGACCCTAACCAAACGGGTTTACCGCCTAGCTTAAACACAAATCTGACCCACTTTCGGTTTACCTAGTTTAAACGCTAACATGACCCACTAAGGCTTTACGCTAACCTGACAAAGGATTTAGTGATGGTACCATTTTCTACTAAACTGCAGTCTAACCAAAATGACCTTAGGAACTATAAATTGTTCTGTCGCTATTCTTTGGAACAAATGATTGTAAGGATAACATTCTCGTAATATTATTTATAAACTCAACAAAAGCAACGATGAAGAACTTACTTTTAATTTCTTTTTCACAGCTGTATGTACCGGAGCGGTTTCCTTCACAGCACTAGAGCAATTACTGTTGCGGACACCAGGTTCCTTGCCGCTAGACTAA
Organism: Nanipora kamurai; assembly: GCA_036872915.1. Taxonomy (NCBI): domain Eukaryota; kingdom Metazoa; phylum Cnidaria; class Anthozoa; order Scleralcyonacea; family Helioporidae; genus Nanipora; species Nanipora kamurai. Next base: position 168,907 of record JBAHVQ010000025.1, read on the forward strand.
ATGAACGGAATTTATGAGGATCAAGTCAAAACGCAAGACACCAACATTGACCCTTGATGCTTCTGTTCTAAGTATCATGTTAACAAATGCAAACTGCTTGGATCGTATGATTTCTGGGGAGATAAGCTTTATTTCAATAAGCTTCACTTTGAGTTTTTAACATTGTATGAAAAGATTAACGTTAGTTTACTGAGCAATTTTGCAGTGGAAAATTGTTTATTACATTTTATTAGCTTAATGAAGTCATTAACTAATTTAATTTAGATTGAAATTGCGCATGTTTCTCAAGCTTCTAAGCACAGAAAAGTTTGATTAACCCATGGTGTTCGACAGCTTGATCAGCAAAAATTTCCTAGGATTTCAGAAAAGTTTTCCGAGCTCTTGACTGGAATTATTAATTACAAGAGCATTATGTCTGCAGGGTACAATTCTTCAATGGGCTTTTAGGCTTCTACAATTTTTTTAAAAGGCTATAAAAGACCTTATCCGAGGTTTGTGGAAAACTTGTGGAACAAAGTAGGAACACGCTGCTAAGTAGATTTTTAATTTCCTTCAGACGACTTTGAGTGAAAGGTGTTATCCCATGAAGTCAGAATTACTTCTCAGGTCACAGTCTAAAAGATTCTTCATTGACACATGATATTCTTGCTTGAGTTTGCAGTCACACGACTAACAAATTTTCTGCATTTTCGATTACAAACTATACGCTATATGGCTGAGTGACAATTGAAGCAGATTTGTGCAAGTGAATTATAGTATTCATAAGTTCTTAAGAAACTAATAAACTTAAAAAAAAACATAAGAAACTATCTATTGCTTTTCCAGAATCAGCTACATATTTTCGACATTTGATGCGGTTCATGGTTGTGCTTTAATTTGCAGAATCAATATCTTGTTCTAGAAACTCGGGATATGAATACTTATAGATGAACCAAAGTGGATTTGAACAACAATCGATATTGCCAACATGATTTGATTCCCCGCGACAGGTTCATTGCGTAGACTAACCATTTCTCGGCTCGACGTCCAGTGGTTTTCTGTCTACATGTAAAATAATTGAAATTAAAGTACACTCGTTTCGTTGCTCAAAACTAACCTAATTTCCCCTTACAAGTAACTTCTTTCCTTCTCTCTCTCTCACTCTATCTTTCTTACTCACCTTCTCATCCTTCCCTCTCCTTCTTCCTCTCTCTCTGAATACAATGAAAAACATACACCTGTGTACAGATACCTATCCCTGTACGTATACCTATTTCTATTCTGTACTATACCTATACCAATGCTATACTTATATCTGTACGTATACCAATGCCAGTGCTATACCTATAGCCATAGGTATAAGTTAAATTCAATTCAAGATGAAATAAAAAAATCTACCTCAATAAAACAATTTCAAAAAAAACTAAAAGAAGACTTTTTAAATGAATATTAACCAATATTAAAAACTAATTTAATGTAGATATGCTTTCTCTAGAAGATTAGACTGCTCCTATCAACATTGCTTATTTTTGAATAATTATTATCGAATATAATTTATCCAATGTTATGTGTAATGTCTGTTTGACAATTTGTCACTAAATATGTAACATTTTATGACCTTTTCCACGTGGCTTCTTGGCATTTCAAGAAGCCGCTACCCTATAAATTATGATCTGTTGGTATTAACTTTACCCAATTGTAACTCAATAGGGTAAATAATAAATTCTTGTCTTGTTCCTGGTGTAGATATAGGTAGCTATAGCTACGTCTATGCCGATACCAATGCTATAGCTATACATGTAGCCGAGCATATGTCAAAACCTCACATTCTTTCACTTTAAACCAATGTTTGACCAACAGGAAAGCGATAGACGGAGAAGAGACATCATCTTGAATATTTTCTTTTCTCCGCTTTTCCTTCTGGGTTTTCTTTTCAGAGGAAGAGAGTGAAATCTTCTGCATTTTTCAACAGGAGTTGTGCATGAATTTGATGTTTTGGCACGTTGCTTTCCGGATCTTCTTTTGTCAGTTTCGAAATTAAATTTAAGACGTTTTCAGGATATAGAATTCATTTTCTTACATAGTCAATATATTGACAAGGTCCCACTTTATTTTAATCTTTCCAAGAAACAAACCTCGTACGCCTCAAGGGAATCAAACAAACCCTTCGGCTCTGCTAAGCCAGTACAGGTACCAGACGTGACAGCCCCAGAATTACTTGTGGTATCTTCGTACTGGATCTTCAGTTGAGCTTCGCCGAACACATCACGACCTTGAAAACAGAAAACAATCAGTTAACTTGTGATCTACGTCCATGACTTTTTCAAGTCCGATGGATAGAGAACAAAACATCAAATTTCGTTGCCTTCAACACTGAAATAACACAAGCAAGACATCGATTTTTGCAAGAATTATAGGTTTTAATTTAATTTAAACTTAAATGTCTTCAAGAAAACGTACCCTAAAAAATCTTCAAACGGATTCCTAAAATGAAACGGTAATCCAAATAACTTACGTATGGGCATCGGTTTGCCAGATGGTTGAATTTTCTGAAATGTAGGCTTAGCTTTGTGTGGCTCTTTTCGGATAACGCTGGAAGCGGACACATCCTTACTACCATCCACAGGATCATCTGAATTACAGGGCACTTTTTCCTTTATACAACTCTTGTCACACTGGCGGGAAAAAAACAGAAAACGATGTAATACTGTAATGTTTAACAGTTAGCAAGTATCCAAGAGTACGTCGTAGAAGTTTGTCATTCAATGAAAATTATATCATATACCTTTTGAAGTACTGACTGATTTTACTCGATGGTTCCACAGATGAGGAAAGCTAGATGGTCTTAATTTTCCTGTTGGATTTGGGTACTTTTCAAAGAAGAGGGGGAAGGCAAGAAAATGAGGTGGGGTGTAAAGGAAAGGGAGAGGAGGGAAGTGAGGGGGAAAGTGGAAAGGGAGGTTAAAGGAAATAGAGGGAAGCGACGGGAATGAAAGAGAATAAAAGGAAGAGAGAGGTGGGCAGAGAGAGACAGAAAGAAGAGGGAAAGGAGGAGAAACGAAAGGGGAAAAAAGACGAATGGGAAGGGATAGGGGATGGAGGTCGAAAAGGGAGGACAGGGAACCAGAAGGCGAGGGGATGCAAATGAATAGAAGCGGAAGAAAAGGGGTAAATATAACTACTTGTTGTTTAACTTACCAGTTGATCGGCTCGTCGAAAGAATTGCGTTAAATGTCTTTGAACTTCTCCAAAATTATTATATTTCTTTATGTAAGGCTTGACCCAAAGAGGTAGCTCTGCCAAGTTGTTTGCATTATTAAACCTTTCATAGAAAAAATGAATAAAATAAAATGATACTGTAACATTAAATTTGTTTAATGGATGATAGCATTGTAGAGACGAACAGATTCAAAAAAAAAATCAAGAAACAAAAGCGAACAAATACCTCTCATCGCACAATATAATCGCTCCATAGTCTTCCTTGTGACGTAATACCCGACCCACAGCTTGGTTGACGGCACGTGAGGACTGTTGTTGGTACCAGTCTCTGCCAGTTAAGCCCTGGATTAAAGAGTAGCAAACGAACTTTCAGTTCTCTTTACTACTGTACCACTTGAAAACAACTGCAGAACACTTGAGATGGGAATTGCGGAAGCACAGTGAGGGAACTTGTGCTGGAAATAACTAAATTTAGTTAGTTTTAGTTAAACGAGCAAACTTTTGTTGGAAAATTGCTTGAAACCAGCTGTCAATCCAGGCCACTCGTACCTTATCCAGCATATAGTTTTCAAAAAAAGGGCAAATGATATTTACATTTCATTTAAGAGGTACGTGCGAGTTAAAAATCAGCGGAAACGTGTCGACAGTAAGTGGAAATGTGCCTGTTACCGTCAATGGACCGATAATTGGAGGTATTGACAGAGGCGTCGTGGCTCCGATGTTTTAGGAGTGGCCAAGAGCACCATTTTTCCGACAAACACGATTTTTTCCGACATGAATTGATTAATATAAGAACACCTTCATGAAATGTGAAGTACGAATCAATATAATAATAAATTTCTGAGAAAAACGTAGCTTTAGAAATTACGATACATCTTCGTAAGCAAAAATCTCAAGATCTTCGAGCATCTACAAACGTTTAACCACGTCTATTCGAACAAGTAATGAAACGTGGGCATTACATGTACATCCAGAATAATATATACCAATATACATACATTTTGCTGTCTAAAATTAAAAAATCTGTTTGATTGATTTATTTTGTTGTTGATCGTTTACGATCTCAAATTCCGACAAAATAAAACATTTGTACATTTCCGACGAGTTTCAACGTTAGGGGGGGCATGGCCTCTGCCCACGACACCTCTGGGTATTGAGTCTTTTATCACATTATTGAACCGCGAACATGATTGAAGAGTACATGAATACATTTAGGCTTATTTGAATTTCTTACTCTTTTGTGAGTTGCATTCAGCAGATTAATAAGGAAAACCGGCCATTCTGATCAAACAGAAACAAGAGTATATCCTAGAACCGTGCGTGATATCTCGGAATTCCTCTAGTTTGGTCCCTGTCCCGCACCAATTACTATTTTTTTAGCAAAGTTTCGAGATTAGGAAAACTAGTTGAAGATTGGAAAGAAAGTGTGCTGACTGCATAACATTGATCAGTATTTATTGAAAGTCGGATCACACTGCTTGAAAGTTTGCAACTATGGTATATTCTGAATATGCAACGTTTACGGAGGGTACTTTACCTCAAACTGGTAAATGGATTGTAATTTTCTTGATTATTACCAAAAAAAAACAATTTAAAACCCCAGTCGTAATTGATTGGGTCATAGCAATGAGATGTGAATCCAACCTGGAAAGTTCGCTTGTCTTTCACTTCGTCCAGGAAATCCATCTTTAACTTTACCTGAAAGAAAGATATATGTTTGACGACACTAAGCTCATCGAAGGCTAAAGTTGCTAAATTAGTAAAGAATAAAAATTCAAGATGAAAAATATCCATAAAGTTTAACGGGCATGAGAAAGGTTATAAAATTTCGTAAAATCCAATTCTCGTGTTTGTTACTGTACACTTATGCACTTTAAAATCGTAAAAACAATATCGTCGAAAATGGACGTGCCTCAAAAAACGGCCATCCGAACCTTTCTCTTTGATAGTCTAGTTGATGGTGATGACTAAACACGGTATTTCCTATAGGTATTACATGTATAACATCTATTTTACAAGATACAAAGAACAATTATAAAATCATTGATGTAAAATTCAACTATTACAAAAGATATTATTACTATAAAATTAAATAAAAGAATAATAATAATAAAAAAGTCTGCGTTTCAAGGATGCCGTGTAACTTATTCACTCGGGAAGTTATGGTTGCGAATATTGGCTCGAGCGGAAGTTGATTGCTTAATATAGGTACGTAAGCTATTCCAGAGCGTATCACCATTATAGCTGAAGCTAAGCTTACCATTATTGGTTCGTGGCTGAGACACTGCTAAACTCATGCGGGTATTTCGCAAATTATACGTTGTAGTCTCACATCGATACATAAATTTGAAGCTCAGGTAGGCAGGTACCGATGCAGGCAAAGTTTTGTACATCTGTATCGCTTTATCTATGAGCCACTGGTGGCTTAACTTTTTCCAACCCAAGGCTCCTGACAGATAAGCTGATCTTGTATCATAACTGGAAAAGGTTATAACACCAGCAGCTCGATTTTGTAACTTTTGTAATTTGCCAGTTGATTGGCTATTGTTCGTTTCATTTTTCAGAGTCCTTGTTCGCAAGCGCCACATTAACTTTCGTATTTTTCCAGAGATATCAAACTTTTAATTTCAGAATCATCGTCAGGGTAATATGAAATGACAAATCCCGCTCGAGTCAACTTTTTCAGTTGACTTCGGCAGTGTAGGTTTAATGTGAATTTATCAAACTTTTAACTTCCATCAGTTTTCAAGTTCCCCTAGGAGACGGCCTTAAACAGACACAAATTATTTCTAGACTACCTTTTAATGGACTTACTTTTTTAATGTTCTTTAAATTTTAAATTTAAAAAAAAAACATTCAACCAAAGATCAGCGTCAGAATCTTTTACTTTTATTTGCTCGTGACTCCAATGATTAAGTTCTTAAACTTTTCCGAAAGCTTGTCGAACAAACAATGTTTATAATGAATTTGAAAAGAGCTCAAGAAATTATTTACCGATTTGAATTGTGAGGTTATTCATATTAGTAAATTTTCGATCGCAATCTGTAAGAAAGTGATTAATTTCACTTCCTATGGTTTCTAAATTGTGGCGATAGATATACCAACCATCTTTGAAATTGTCATGTAATGCCTTAAAGTCATTTGCTCGACATATATTTATCCTAAGTTTTCCCTTTCAATATTTTGTAACTTTACTTGTGAGGGCCATTAAACAAAATATCTGAAGAGTTAAGACTGTGCACCTTCATCAAGTAAAGAACAAGGACAAGACCAAGACTAAGACCAGAACCAAGTCCACGTCAAAGACCAAGACCAAAATCAAGATCGAGTCCACGAGTAAGACCAAGACCAAGACCGAGATCAAGACCAAGATCAAGATCAAGTCCACGACCAAGACCAAAACCAAGTCCAAGTCCAAGACCAAGACCAAGACCAAGACCAAGGCCAAAACCAAGACCAAGTCCAAGTCCAGAACCAAGACCAGATCCAAGTCCAAGTCCACGTCCAAGTCCACGTTCAAGTCCAAGTCCAAGTCAAACACCAAGGACAAAAACAAGAACAAAAACAAGAGCAAAAGCAAGAACAAAACCGAGGACAAGCCCAAGCCAAAGGACAAAAACAAGACCATGTTTTACTTGCATCTGTGCTTTTCCACTCATATACTTACTCTTGCGTCGTGGCGTGGTGGATATGGCAGTCCAGTAATTACAACGGCACGACCGTTCATATCGGCAAAGTCAAGACCTTCGCTTACCTATATTTAACATTACAATCATATTATTGTACTGGGTAGGTAATTTACAGGGTTTATATTTTACATTTTATACGAAGTAGAGTTTCTACGACTTGTAAGATTTTTACGTGTGCAAGTCTCTGAACCTTAATGGTGAGAGAATCTCACCAACTATTTGGAATTTACTGGTTCTATTCGAGTTACGGGACTCAGATGTCTTTTCTGTACTTTTTGTATTCAAGTAAAAAAGGCAACGTGCAAGATCTAGAACTAAATAAATACCTTTCCGCGGCAAACGGCAAAAAACACGGCGCCTTTGTTGGCAGGGTCACGTATCTTTTCGTAAAATCCTTCCATCGCCTAAGAAGGATACATTTAAAGTTTTTATAATCAAATAACATTGATTATAAAATTAGTATTAATTAACAAACATCATTTATTGGTATGTTGTCTATTGACACGCTGACCGAATACACTATGGAATCTAAGGAGCCTAAATATGAGTGAGAAAGGTTACATTCATATTTCATAGCGGAAAGGAATACTCCATCTAGTAATGGACGGTTTGAAAATTAAAGCCTGTCATGCGACATCGTCGAAACGTTCAACCAAATGGCGTAGAAAGCACTATCGACACTCATGTTCAAACTTCACTCGTGTCCCCCCTTTCTCTTCCCCATTTCCAACTTGAAAAATAACAAAAAATATGTCTGTGGGGTAATCATATTCAGGAGAACAAAGTTGTAAAAACTTTTGCAATGGCTTGAGTAGAAGAGTGAACTCGGGTAGAAAATAATGATTAGTTGTTACTCCGAGTGACGAACCATACCGGACAAGTAGAGAAAACTTTACCTGGCCAGAAAACTCTAGCCATTTAAAAAACTCCTTGAAAACTCTAGCTATTTAAAATCAGATAGGATTTAAATGTCCCGATGTGGAGGAAACTAGTATATGTTTCGAAATATCAAGAGCCGAAGTAACATCATTTCGCGACCAGCTCCCAACTTGACCTGTAGTTCAGTTGGTAGAGCGTCGGACTAGTAAACCGAAGGTCGCGGGTTCGTATCCCTGCCGGGCCAAGTAGAGTTTTCTCTACTTGTCCGCTATGTTTCGCCACTCGGAGTAACAACTTTTGCAATGTTTTTAAATTCCATCATATTTATAAAAAAACCGTCAACGACATCACAATTTAGCGTCCCTTTTACTTCGGTGTTCACGGCCAGCTGTACTTCCCTCCAGGCCCCTCGCTACCCCACTGGTTTAACCAATTAAAACAAAGCAAACGGGATAAACGAACGTCTGCTACACCAACCTCAGTGAACTCCGATTTGGTTCTCGGTTCAACAAAAATTTGTTTCATTTGATTTATTCGTCCCCATATGCCATTGGACTGTGATAAAGAAACATTTAAGAAATGTAGGAATAATTTCAACAAAGCAGTCAATCGACGCAAACTGCACTGACAAAACAAATCTAAAAACTATTTCTACAAAAAGTCATTCAGAAATTTATTAAGTAATTACATAATTGATATAAATTAAAAATTGGAGTCGTTGCAAAGGATGTATCTACTACGGCTTTTTAGGCTTCTATCCGTGAAATCTGCCCCTCCAGACATCCCAAGAACCCTAGCCTTTCTATATAATCACCAGGTTTCGTCAAGGACAAATTACATAAACTTTCTTACCAACTCATTGGTCTGAAATTACACCGCGATTACCTGCCAATGTTTTGAAGACAAATTCAGGACCGTATAAGAAGGAAAAAATACAAGTAATCCATCGGGAACAATTCTTGCAAAATTTACTACAACAAAGAAGAAAATAAACTATAGTTAACGGCCCTTTAGTAAGGTTGTCTTGTGTATGAGATCATACTGTTATGGTTGAAATCTTATAGGTTTGTGGCAATAAAGCTGAAAATATTCAGCAACTTACGATTTTCAAAGGTAATTCAGCAACGACATGAAAACGATGTTTTGGGATTTAAAGCAAGACTTTAAAATTACATGTAAATCGTTTTTATTTTTGTTTTATATGATAGTTGAATGTCACAAAGAAGTGAAGACGTTTTTTTCATTTCTCGTCTCAATGGTCTAACCTTTGATAAAGAAGAATAGCTCCATCAATATACGCGAAGAATGGCGCAAATTACTCAAGCACAAAAACGGTAAAAATTCAAACTATTAACCCCATAAATAAAAGTTTAATGTCAAAATATTACACGTAAACTATTTCGCGCCATAATTTTCGATGTTAAAGTTACGTAACAATTCGGTAAAAAGATATCTTACAAAATGTCAATTATATTGTTTAAACTCTTACCCAAAGCGTTTCCAAGGCTATTGAGGTACGCTGGCTTACTCCTAGAAAATAAACAAGTAAATCAATAATTAATTATCAGTAGCTTAAAAACAAATATACAGCATAACTCAAACGGACGACCAACGAACGTTCGTCAAGCTCGTAACCCTAGACGGGAATCGAACAAGCAACTTTCTGATGACCAGTGTGGGTTCGATTCCCGTCTAGGGCTCAGAAATCACTTTTCTGAGGTTACGAGCTTGAAGAATGTTCGTTGATCGTCTGATATATACCAAGTTCCCACATGAACCAGATTGGTGTTCAGTATTTCGTATAACTCAAACGGGATGATAAAGGTAACTAACCTAACAAAATTACAGTAATCTCGATAATTAAACATGTATTTAAAATGTTTTTGATCCTGACTTAATATAACATACAGACATTTCGTAATAATATGAACTTCAGACGACCAACGAACGTTCGTCAAGCTCGTTTCCTCAGAAAAACGATTTCTGAGCCCAAGACGGGACTCGAACTCGTGACCTTCTGATGACCGGTACGGGTTCGATTCCCGTCTAAGGGTCTGAGAAATCGTTTTCCTGAGGAAACGAGCTTGACGAACGTTCGTTGGTCGTCTGATATGAACCAAGCTCCCACATGAACCAGATCAGTGTTTAGCATTTAATATATATAAACTTCCAACGTAGTCGCATTGGTTCGTGATAAATACGCGGAGAGTTGTGATTGGTTTACTGTTTTAGTGACGTTATCCATGCGTCTGTTCTTTAATAGATCATGGCTAACGACCAATGAAAATGCACGAATAGTGAAATTTATTATATAATAGTAACTCGCGCACGTTATTTAATGTAGTTATTGTCAAAAACAGAATACCACGTTACTTAAAGCATTTTATTCAGAATGTTTTTCAGGGTTCTGAAAATATCGTGCGCAAAATTGAACTTATGGCCCTTTGCTATTTTTACTGATATTTTAGTTAAATTAGTCCTGACTGCAGACACAACTGGGGTGAAGTATACCTTAGCAATTCTTTGTACCTGTTTTGATAAGATGAATTTAAGGAAATGCCATCAGGTCCACTTTTAAGTATTCCTACACACATCTGATGTTCCTGAATCACGTGCGGGTTTTGTAGCTGCACAGGAATATCACTAAATGAAAACATCGTAATCAGTGTGGGTTCTCCCAATTTTTTAGCAACAACTACAAGTTAATTAAATAGAAATTACAAAACACCTAACAATCTATAGCAGTTATCCAGTGAATGTCACGCATAGGATAATTCAAGTCATTCCTGACTAAAGGCTCTCCCTTTCACGAGTAAAATCGTCTGGCGTTAGCCAGAGTAAAATAAGAAATTCTTATGGTTCGAAAACGAACCATGCAGTCAGGAAGGAGTTAAAATAGGTAAACGCTTTATAGATATGTGTTTCAATTTCACTTCTGAAGATTTTTAACATTCTCGTTTACTTTATTTTAACACGTGCTTCACATGTTGCTCGCATCAAACGTTACATAAGGAAGGAAACAATTATTTTTCAAACACAAATAACTCAGTGGCCCTCAAACAAATCCTTTAGAAAAATTAAAAAAACGTCACAAAATAAGTCACAATTGTTACATACTATATACTGACTATATATAACTTGTGCTCATCAAATCTAGTAAGAACGCTGTTCAGACTAAGTTCAAAGTAAAGAAATAAAGATAGGAATTGCTGCTTGTTAATTTAAAGAGAAAGAAATAATTTGCACAATCCTATTTTAAAAGCATTAAAAGAATCGGCAGATCTTAGTTGAACTTGCCATTCCCAAGTTGAGGCAGAGGGCTGGTTATAACGACATTAACTTTGCATCATGAGACTATTTGCGGGGGACGAATCTTTCACTTGAAAACTGGTAGATTGTGCTTTGTCGGAGCTAAAACACTTAGCTGTCGCCAAGTGTTTTATTTGTGAATCCAAGTTTAGATAAAGTAATCCATCGATCTTTCCAGCCATTCAGCTATTTAGCAAATAGATTTTATTTTTCCGTTATCTGTTCAGTTATAGATGGATAGACGACGTCATAATGTGGTAAGAACAAAAAAGTGGTTCACGAGGCGATAGCCGAGTGGGTCATGAATGATGTGATGTGATAGCAACTGAGGGAACAAAAAGGTCTTGAAAAGGAAGGTACTTACATCTGAAGCTCAGCCTTGAATGAGGGCAGAGGTGAAAGAGTTCCACTTGTTAAAATAATAGATCGAATTTCACCGCGCATCAGTTCTTTCATTGTCTCACCGGGGGAGAAACACCAATATCCCAGAGAAAAACCTTAAAATTGATTTGAAATAGTTATTCTATTTTTCTTCCAAGAAATTAACTATACTTAAATAAAGGAATGGCTTATATAAAAGAACAGTTACAAAATTGAATAAAACTCCATTCTCTTCATGATAAAAATCCTTAAAATAAGTGTAGGAAAGAATGAACAAGCCCGCAAACAAGAAGTAAATCATGGTCAGTACCATCACAAAATTTCTATGATCTATAAATTGTCTTCTTTGTTTCTGATTTTCTGACCAGTAAGTTTGCATATTTTGCTGATGACTTTCCAAACTTGTTTTGGCGGTTAATTCTCTTTCATGTAAAAGACGATGATGCCAAGCTCTCTAGATTTCAGTCATCGCGTCACCGACGAAAATAGTTCGTCTGACATGAAACTCAAGTTCATCTCCGGGGAATAATTTAATTTTCATCCTCGAGGTTATCGACAAATTTTGCAATAAATCCACAAAGAATCATAAACCACAGAAACAGGTTGAGGTCACGAGACCAACAGAAACAGGGCAGAGTGGTAGCAGCAGTAACGTTGGCAACAACTACCAGCCACGGATAGACACTAGGGCAACCGGGACTCGTGTTCCGGGCAAATTCCCAAGCCTCCACATTTCGGCTCCCCACGTTTAGACCCCCTTTGGCAAACACCACTGATCTCAAGGTGATCTCAAGGTCAAAACTGGTATAGTAAGGTGTCCTGTTACATTTACTGGTCAACAAACATTTTCGACGTAATAAACACCAGAAATAGTGACTACGAAAATACGAAGCATTTCAGTTTTGATATTTTTTTAACTAATTTGTTTTCACCATCTGGGATGCAGTGTTTCGAAGTTTTTATCTATACAAAGGGTGATGTGTAAAAATTGCAGCGAGGCTCTTTGGCGGCGAAAAAGACGCGGAAAGAATTAACGCGGAAGTATCGCATTCTAACGAGTGACCTACAATATACTCCTACGGCAACAATAGGTCTGTGCATAGAGATGACATGGAGTAGAGCTTGGCCACCCCACAAAATTTTGACCTGGGTCTGAAGCTCAGAGTTTTTGCTGAGTCCATGGCGTTCCACAGTTTGATCAGCAAAATTTCCTAAAACTTTAAACAACGACTGATTGTTGGAATTAATGAATTTTATATGCACATAAACCGTATTGAGTATTTTTTCAAGATTTTCGTTTCTTTTGATATTTATTTCATGGAATATCATATACATCAACTACTTCCTAATCCATACCTCTCCCATATTCTGAGCCACGCCGATATTTGCTATTATTTGAATACTCAGAGAAAATCAAACCGAATATTCGAAAAGGTAAAATATGGGAGTTGGACAGCTCTAATACAAATTGCTATCACCCACGTCAATATTTACACATGACGGCCTGAACTAAAACCAAATGGTAGCTTTTTAACAAAGAAGACCAGCTATAGGAGTGCGATTAAAAACCATAATCCATACGTCAACTCACCTTTGTTTTTACTGGCTCCTTTACTAGAAGACCAAACGTCAAGACGATTTCTGTTGAAGTTAGACTCATTCCGTGCCTCAATGTGTACCTAAAATAAAACAAATTGGTTTTCCCCACGAGTCGCAAAAGCTAAGTTCGTAAATCAATTCTTAATCCAAGCAAACGGCGATACACCAGTATTTATTTTTTTCCACGTCCATCCTTGGTTTCTATACATTCATAATTTCTTGATCATTTTCTCTTTCTGCTCTTCCCTATTTTTCTCCCTCTTGCTTTCCTTAACAGGTCTCTTTACTCTTCACCTTATTCACGTTATGTTCAGTGGGCAGCAGTTGGGGTTTTGTTAGGACTGACTTCGATGGATTCGATATGATTAGCATCAAGTCTATGATTGGGTCCGCGCACTCACAAAAGGCAAACTACAACATTTGGAGTCATTTTCTTACGCTGTTCGAGTGCGCTCATCTCAACCTCATTGACCTTCCTCAATAGCTTACGTCTTTAGTAGAGAACGGTATAAAAATATAGTATGCAACGTGGGCAGTACATAAAACAAAGTAAAAATTTAAAAGGTTGGTAGACTGCCAAACTTATGAGGGAAAATTCTGACGTTTCGAGCGAAAGCCATTCTTCAGATATTTAAACGTGTTGACACCTTTCACTTTCTGAAGAAGGGCTTTAGCTCGAAACGTCAGAATTTGTCCTCATAAGTTTGGTAGTCTACCAACCATTTAACTTTCGACACTTTCTTTTCATCTTTTTTTGCAGAAAATAAGTAGACTAAAATTATCAATAACCAAGACGGAGTTTCTTTCAAGTCGTTAATGGGGGAAGGTGCCTGTCTTGACCTTCTCCCTCTTGATAATCGTGTGCAACCACCATTTTCAACTTTCAATTTTCCACTGAGTATATAAAATTTTACAAGTTTAACTAAATCTCCCATAGGATCCTCGGAAAGTGGGTCATACGCTCAGTCCTACCTTTCCATATAGGTCAGAATACTGCGTTATCTTTTCTCCCTTCTGACATTTTCTTGAAGTAACCCCATATGAAATATGCAATAACAACTTAGAAATGAGGGTCCTTGCCTTATAATGCCGAGATATTTGGTTCACGTTTCGCAAAGATGGATCACTTGCTTTAAATACGACCTAAAATAAAAAGTATTAACGACTAAATGTGAAAAGCTTTGTGCACATTTAAAATTAGAGAGTGACATTTAATTTATTTAAATCTACATCATGAACAGACATAACGTTGCGTTGCCTTCAGGGCTCTATCTCAAAGGGCTTTGATGTAAATCCCTTTTAATAAATTAAATGACATTTTAGTAGTACTGAAGTAAGTATATCTCTCTCTTCCACAGAGACTTCTGTTTTGAACGCGTAAGCAATTTTAGAGGCGAGTTTTAAGTGTTGAAAGTGGGGCGAGGGAAATAAGAGGCGTGCGGTGGATTCCGGGAAGAGACTAAGCGAGAAGAGAAACCTTTGCTAGATAGTTCTTAGGTATAATTTGCGGTTTTATGGTGATGACGGAAAGCTACAGCAGTTTGGACGAAGCACGTTGTTTTGTGCAACATCTAACTGTTCGGTATTCTAATTTATACGTACATTGTTCTCCGATTCACAATTTTATATCACCATGTTCTTGTCTTCCGGGGGCCAATTGTTCAAAGTCTAGACAGCTTATCTGGTGGATAAGTTGTAACGAGTGAACAGTGTTGTTCAAGCATCCAACAACTGAACTTAAATTTTATTCAATGAACATGGAGATGTCCACTGGATAGTTCTATTAGGCAGATAACATTTGTTTGGTTTCTCAATGTATCAGACTTATCCACGACCATCGGATAAGCTATCCAGGCTTTGAACAATCGACCCTTGATGTGTTGTTTTAAAATGCCGATTTAGCCCGATATTCTGCTCGAAGAAATTCACATTTCCATTACTTTTGTAGCATTTGGAACAAATGACTTTAGTATGTAAATAGGCGTTTTGGAAAGGTCTGCTTGACTTGCGAAACACCTGCTGTTCGGTAACACGAGCTTGCGCCTCCATGTTGACATCCTGAGTCCGGCCCAGTCCATCACGGATTTTGGGTGCCATATTGATATCTTTGTCTGGCCAAGGCTTCTTTGCTTTCCCTCTCCCCATCACTCATCGCGCGCCGTTTCCCCTGCTCCCGAGTTTTCAATTCAAAACACATTCAAACAGAAGCCTTTGCGGAGGGGAGAGTAAGTATATCATCCAGCTGTACTCGGTCAGTGCATTTTTCCTGACACAATATAGCACATGCCGTCAGACTGCAGATACGTCTGATAGCACATACTGTCGAAATATTTCAGAATCATCCTCAGGGTTGCAATTTTTCGCAACTGGTCCCGGTTGGGTCGGGTCTCAAAATGTATCATCCTAACACTCGAAAATTTCCTTCACCAAATATAAATATCATTTCAATGGTGTTTGTAGGTTGTTTAAAGTTTCGTGCAACCCGCCCTGCTGGTCGTATGATAGCTCGACAGCGGTAAAGCATACTTTTTTTTCAGCATCTTAAGTATTGCTTCGTTTTAGCCTCAAAGTTATCACTTGAGTAACTAGTCTGAACAAACCTTCAAAGCATCAGCAAATTTTGACAGACTAAACTGCTTCCCTCGTATGACACTGGAGTCTAAAACAAAGCATGAAGTGCCAACAACAATTACAACGAAGATATTGGAGAATGATAATAGTCTTTATCGTGAATAAACAAGTAGAACCTCACAGTGAATACTTATAAGTCTAATAAATACTGTCAGGTCAAATATGCTTTCTTTTCAAACTCTCGTTCAGCTTCGAAGTTTCGCGAGCCTGTTCGTCGACTGTTCACAATGTTTTGATAAACCCTTCGAAGTTACTAAGGATTCGAAGCTTTCAACGCCGGAGCTAGCGAGGGGCAGAGGGGAGTCTCTGCCTCCAGAGATAAATCGCACCTGTGTTTTTCAAAGCATTTGTGTCAAAACCTTAAATACCTGGCATTTAACGTTTGGTAAAAATTGATCTTTTAAGAAAAATATCGCATAGACATTGCTGAAAATAGCATTTCAGAGTCAGTAGCATTTAAAGTATTTTTCGAGGGAATGCCAGCAGACCCCTTTTGGCTCACGGCTCACACCGTTGGTACTCGTTCAATTGAACTCCTAAGCGAAAAAGCTAGCAAAGATTATGGTTTCGTCTCGGCTCCACTATATTTATCACCAATTCAAAAGTGATTAACTTAAAAGCTTTTTATTTCCGAATTAACGTTCAGTGACTGCGGTGGTAGCATAAAGAGTACAAAGCAGTCATGTACGTATTTCTGTCAAAACGTAAGTCAGAAAACAGTATTTTAATAAAATACACAACAACGGTAACTCCGAAAATCGATAACATATTTAATTTATTCTACGTTTCGACTA
>JBAHVQ010000025.1:187544-211209 GCA_036872915.1 Nanipora kamurai
GACAAAAGATTCTACTGGCTGTTCGAAAACATTTCTTATTTTCCTTTTCTCTTCTCGGTTTGCTTTTTGGCTATTTTTCTTATTACCTCTTTATATTTCTGGGGAGATATCCGGTGACCTCTTATATAAGGGGAAATACCCGGTGATCCCGCTTAGTAAAACATTTCTTATTTTCCTTTTCTCTTCTCGGTTTGCTTTTTGCTATTTTCTTACCTCTTTGTATTCCTGGGGAGATATCCGGTGACCTCTCATATAAGGGGAGATACCCGGTGACCCCGCTTAGTATTCATTTTCAGGGAGATACCCGGTGAGCCCATATCCTTCTTGGGAAGATATCCGGTGACCCTATTCCAGTGTTATTGTTTTTAGTTTCTTAAATTCCAACTTAAATCTCTAATAAACAACATTTCGAAAGTCAAGCAGTCAAATTTCCCTATACACTTGCGAAGGACCGAGAACATATCACTCAAATTATCAAGGCTTCCGCTGCGAACGTTTTTTATATGCTTGCCAATAGCCGACGCCTTATATGCTCGTCAACTCGTTTGCACAAGTGTCGCGTGGTATAGTCGACATAATCAGCTTCACACTGATTACACTAAAAAAATAGTGAACAACAGATTGCCGAGATAATAAGGCGGGCTTTTGTGCTATTTTCAGAGTATTGAGATGATAAGTGGGGCTGTTGTGTACTATTTTCAATCTGATCAGTGTGTGAAACTGATTATGTCGGTAATACCAGCCGACACTTGTACCAACGAGTTAATGAGCATTACGTGTCAGCTGTTGGCAAGCATAAAAACGTTCACAACGGAAGCGTTGATAATATGTGTGATATGTTCTCAGCCCTTCGCAAGCGTGAAGGAAAATTTGACTGCTTGATTAACACGTATGTCATTGATAAAAGTAACAAATGAAGACGTAATCAAAGACGAAACCTTACAAGATTGTGAGCTTCATCGAAGAGAATGACACTGCTGGAAATATCAATATTATTTGAGCTTCGAGACTGCAAGACAATTAAATAAAAATTAGTAAGTATAACAAGAAAAACCAAGTGAAATCATAACGGAACCCATCATGGCGACTGGCGTTTGCACTATAAAACTCACTGCTCTCAATATAACTGGATTGCGCACACAGCCAAAAAAGTGAAGCCACCGGAAATGACGTTTTTGGAGTACAAAGATGGCCGTTACGAAATTTTGTAAAGAGTGAGCATCTCAAAAACAGACAAAAAAAGCACGGTAAAGCCAACTTTTGTTATCACTATTAGACAAACAATGCTAAACAAGATGTAAAAAGTTTATGTTTGTATTCTTTGGTATTGCTAAACAGTAAAACATGTTATTTTGTTGTTTTTTACGATGCTGTTATCGAGAAACACAAAAGTCGTAAACGACCCCCTGAAATGATCCAAAAGTTTCAGTGTAAGTCTATTTTTCTACCTTTAGAAACAAATCGCGCATCATAACCAAGTCTTGAATTGGGTTCTTTGCAATTTTGACAAGTATTTCCGTGTTTCTGTCTTCTGTTCACAATTTTTTTCTGCGTTCACCCCGGGAAGCTCTTGTGATTCGTCTTCCACCATGGTCAAAATTGACCGAGCGACGTCATTATTTGTTTTTTGTATGACATATGAGATTGGGAGCTACTCTTAAACTCGCAAAGAGCCCTGGACCTGGAGTAGTATAATGGCGGCCGTGAGCTTCAACTGCTGGCCACATGGGATACACAACCCAGTTGTACATTCCACTTACTTTAGCGTCTACCAAATAATTATAAGGCATGAAGACTATATCTGCTGAACTTTTCAGGCCTCTTGATAAATAGTAAGGACATACACTAGAAATAAATAACAACAAACAATTTATTCAACCATCAAAGAAATGCGGTTTAGTCGTTGCTTTTCTTTAGTATTCCTTTCCGTGGCTATTCTTTTTCCTAAAATGTTTTAGCGGGAAAATACAGGAATATACAGGTCAAAACTCAAAGAATCAAAAAATCCTGCAGGAAATGCGCTAGCTCAAGTTAAATACGCAACGTTTCAAGCAGATTCAGTAGGAGTAAGGCTGGGTTTACAAACTGCAATTAATGACGCCGATTTCTGCCTTAGATCCATATTAAAGTGAAAAGTCGTTAGCATAATGCTCTGTGAGCTCGGATTTACCTGTGTTTTATTGATTACCACGACCTAAAACCGAAATCGGCCCGATTAATCGTAGTGTGCAAACGTACCTTAAAAGTCCGTTCACACGACCCGCTTAATCGGATCTGATTCTCCTTCTGACGCATGCGACTGACTGCAGTAACTTACCGCAGTTTAGGCATTTTCTGGGGAACAGTACAGTTGTTACTCTAGTATGTAAAATCAGATACATCGGGAGAAGAATCGGATCGTGTGAACGGGCCTTCAGACTGATCTTTGGCATTTTGAAAACGATGATTGACAAAAAAGTTCTCGTTTTCGGAGTAACGGGCAAGGGTACCTATTTTTGTTTCAAAAGACCTCATTATAACAAATATTAAACTATTAGAAATCTTGATGATCAAAATGTGAAATGCCATCGACTCAGAAGAACTCGCGGTTCCGGGTTCGAACCCCGTCTGGAGCTCAGAGTTTTTCTGAGTCCATGGCATTTCACAGTTTGATCAGCAAGACTTTCTAAGACTTTGACAGTATCAAATTGTATTCTCAAAATAAAAAATATTAATTTCACCTGCGTTTATTGCCAAGTTCTACCAGGTCTTCTATATCGAAAATATTTTCAGAAAACTCTTTGTTGCTCTGATTTGCTATCAGAAAAAAAAAATCGAAAGGAAATTTTTTTATCACAGAACTACTTTGACATTTTAATATTTAAAATAATTCCTATGATATGTAACAGATGCTAAAGGGACATTTATGGTTATACCTTCAAGGTTATTGTAATAATGGCAAGTTCTCGTACTGACTTTCGACCGACACAAGTGTACCTTAAATTGGAAAGAAAAAGTATGGAGCCGTTAAAGAACTTAACAAATTCGTGGTGGTCTACAAACTGAGATGGTTGAGTTAACGTGATGCCGCTAAGACCAATACCACATTATCATCCAGTTTTGTTTCGACGAAAGTGATTGGCAAGTACAAATATCTTGCAATATTTTGCGCCCAAAAAAAGGTCCTGTAAAACCGCTGCATCTGCCTATCTCACAAAAGGAACTTCTCTTATGAGCCCAACTCTCGCTCATGATTTACTCGCGAATGTTGCAAGATTAACAAAAAATTTCGGAAATTCAAAATTTCAAAAAGAAGAAGAGGCCCACCAAGCGATAGACAATTTATTTTTTCTGGCTAAAAACCAATAAAAATGCACGAATTTATTGTATAATGTCCGTTAGTCTGTCGTGATTTGTCAGTAGGGTGAAAAAGGTGTCAGGAGTGCGAAAGAAGTGTTTGTTCATGCAAAACAGCTCATTGATAAGAATTGTTATTCATTTGCTCAAAACATTTGAAAAATGAAAGATGTATTTAAAATCTTTAACAATACCCTTCAGAGAAACCAACGTAGTTTGTGCCTTGGCAAACACACAGTTTCATGTTACAGTATACAATTGCTAATACCTTTGCTGTATTTGACTCCTGTTTTACGACAGCTGGGTGAACACACATTTGCTCTCGTGATCCTAGGACACAAACTTTTGGTCTGAAAAAAATGAACAAAAAATTGAAAGCACAAAAAAATCAAGAATAATACTGATGTGGCATTGTGGAATGTGCCGTTGTACACTATGCTGCAATATAAATACCTTGTTTTCTATACTATTATGGGCCATTGCGTGCTAAATGTACGTGTAATATGAAGAGAGGGATGAGCCGGTAATCAGAAATTAATTGGTAATGACTGATAATCAGGAAAGTTTCACCCCATTGTTAGATCATAACTTTGTTAGATCATAAGAGTAATTATTGACGTAACCTATAAATAGCACATTGGTTTCTGTACTTGTTGTTCTTTTTTCGTTGCTTGTTTGTATGGTATTGTATGGTACAGTATGGTATGGTATGGTACAGTATGGTATGGTATGGTATGGTACAGTATGGTATGGCATGGTATGATCCAGGTATATATGATATGCTATGATGTATGATATGACATATGATATATGGTACATATATGACATGACATGTTATTTCATATATAATATGTAATGGTATGATGTGATACCATATGATATGATGTAATATGATACTCTGATGTAAGGTATGATATAGGTATGATATGGACTGATGTATGACTTCATACAATGTTATGCTAGTTATGCTGTGATATATGATATATGATATATGTTGTATTATATGATTTATGCTTCAGTGTATACAATATATGACATGATGATACAATATGACATATGATATATGGTATCATATTGTATGCTACGTGCATGATATAGTATGCTATAGCATTTTGGGAGGATGGAATGCTATGATAATAAACCATTATTATGGCTTTTTAATTATGAACTTGCAAAGAAATATTTGGTATTTCAGAAGATTAGCATAATAATGCTAAACTTCAATGAACATCAAAACTTTAACCAGAGAGAAAAACATCATGCCAACCTAACCTGTAAATTGTGTTTTTCAGTTCATTTACAGCTTGAGATAGTTGAGAATGAGTTCTTGATGTGTAGATAATCTTAGGAATGTCAAACTTGGGATCTTTATCAACATAAAAAAAATATTAACAAATACCAGGCCTGGTTGTTCAAGGATGATCACTACCAATCCTGGGGTTAAACTTTAATTGGCTCTATTGTTGCATGTGATCTGTTTGATAACTTTAGTGACAACATTTTTCAGATATGTTAACAGGGAAGAGCCATGTAAAATGGATCTGTTAAATAAACATATATTATTATTATTATTATTATTATTATTATTATTATTATTATTATTATTATTATTACTATTATTACTACTATCAATATTATTATGTTAGACAATAAATTTCATACTTCGTGCATTTTCATTTGTCATTAGCTATGATCTATTACAGAACAGACACATGCATTGGATAGCATTGGATAGCATCACTAACACAGTAGACCAGTCATAACTCTCCACAGATTTATCACAAGCCAATGACTTGCTTCATTTGTATGGATCATGGATCCTGTATCCTGTCAGATAACTGTTTCCATGTTTTTTGCTGCCCCAGAAATTCCCTGTAAGCTTTCAAATCATCATGTTAAATATTTTTCTTGTATCTTTTTTTTCTTTATTACTTGGCTGTAGCCTAGTGGGCCACTTTTTTGTTATAACTGAACAGACAATGGAAAACTGAAATCTTTTTGATAATTATGTTTACACAGAAAACTTTATATGGCTTTTCCTGCACTAGCAGTGGCTTACCCTCAAAGTGTTCAGGAATCCCTGGTTAATCAAATCACCTTTTGAACATTACAACTAATAATGGCCATGTACAATAGATATGAATGTGTCTTTGATCAAGGCAATAAAGGAAGTTTTTATGTCATACCAAAACCTGTCTGACTAATATATCTGAAGATTACATCACTTAAAGGCAAAATTATATCATCATATTATTGGTATATACATTACCTATGTTCTCCTCTTGTGTCCAACCAACAGCAGCTTGACCCAGACCTTCTTGCAAGTTTTCACAAAATTTCCCTCTAGTTTTGGTCCCTTGCATTTTCATGTTTAGCTGCAAGTGGGCAAGATATGTTTCTCTCCAGGCTAGGGCAGCACAGAGCAAAGAAAGTGTTTTTCCTGTACCAGTTGGTGACTCCAAGATTCCATTTGTTCCCTGTCAGACAAGACAGTATAGACAACCAAAAGAGTTGCAAAACTGCTGGAACTTTAGTGTAAAGAAACTGATGCTTTGTTGATTCACTCTGATGAAGGGCCTTTGCTCAAAATGATGATCTGCCTTTGCTCAAAACATCAGTTTCTTTACACTTACTGTAAGTTCTGGCAGTTTGTAATTTGCAGCACTTTTGGTTACCTACAAGCTGTTCAGTACTGCCAACACAGCACTCTATTTTTATATCAAGAAACAGTATATATCGATGATATATTACATACTATACATCCTCCATTTTCCCTGACAATTTTACTGTTGCTAAACCAATTAAATGTTTACCAGTAGCAAATGTACTTTGCAGTTCCAGATGTTCATATTAATTATGTCTAATTTCACAAATGATTGAGTTAGAGATAAGTGTAACAACAGCCAATTGGTTGTAACAAGTCTAATAACTGTTCATTTTCTTAGGACAGCAACAAAAATTATTCATATTCCTTAAAGAATTATCCTTCAACAGTACTATAATAAATCTTATGCTCTTAAAATCTCGTGTTTTTATCTTGTTGCTCAAATGCATGGCATCCTGTTTCTTTGGAGCGCAAAAAGAAAATGTGACCTCAGCACATTCTTTATTGGCTTTCACTGTCTAAATTTTTTTCCTGGACTGTACTGTAAGGTACATATTATACTATCCTAAATATGGATTTTCTCTTCAAAGATTGATAACAAGTTGGGTACATTTTGGAATTAAGAGATGGGGTAGTAAAGGATGGAGTCGAGAACACTGTAGTCACGCCATTTTAAATTTTAAAATGTATAATTACAAACCAACCTCTTGTAGACATTGGATTACTTTTTCCATGTAGTGTACTTGGCAAGTATATGGCTCGTAGGGAAAGCTAATCTCTACACCACGTAACGTCAAAACCGCCATTCCTCTTCAGATTGTTATAACAGTGGATCTCTCAATTGGAAACTAACCATCGTTAATTAAACATTTGCTCATTATAAACGACTAGACTTTAAGTTTTGCCGCCATCTTAAAATAAATTAGTCCCAAGTCCTTTGCACGGTTGTCGTCATTCAATTCATTGTTAATCGCTGCCAGATCTTGGAAAAACTTGCATTGACCAAAATTATGTGGTTACTAAATAAACAGCACCTTGCATAGGTCATGGTGCAATAATGAGCTATCACAAAACTTTGAAATTATTCAATTAAAACCCTACAACGACATTGTCTGTCTCTTGTTATGAGGCAGGCACATCCAAATTCACAGTTTCGTGCGACATGGTACAATAAGTTATCATTACTTCAACAATTTTGCTAATGATCTATCGTTCTATTCCCCTCTGAATTAGATTTGTCTGAAAAGGGACGATTTTCTGACGTTTTTTCAGCCTGTTCGGTTGCTATGTTCAGAAGAAGTTTGTGTAAGTTTGTAGCCACGTCGATTTACTGGTCATTTTTGAAGTGACATGACGGTTGGCGTCTGTTTTGCTGTCCCCTGGTTGACTGTAACGGACGCGTAAGTCGCGTGTGCTATCTGCTGTTATTCTTGGCATTTACTTGAGGTGACATACCACTAGTCCAAAGGTTCACTAGTTCGAAGTTTCTTTAGTCCGAAGGTTCACAACTCCGAAGGACACTCCTCCGAAATTTAACAGGCATAAATCTTTTCTAATTCCCTAAAATCCCGATTGTCTCTTACAAATCTTTAGAAAATGTTGAAAACTTTAGGAAATTCTCCAAAATCCCTCGAAATCTTTGACTTTTAACCCGTAAAAACCATGGAAAATCCCTAAAAATTTGGAAAAAATCCCTAAAAATATTGAAAAAATTCCTGAATTATGTAGAAAATCCTGGCGTTTTAAAAGAATCTCTAATTCTCTATTAAAATTCCCAAAGTCCAAAAAATCTGAGAAACTTTTATAATCTCAAGATCTTTACAATCGCAAAATCCTACCAAAAATTACGAAAATCACGATCTTCTCTTAAAAATCTTTAAAAATCTTGAAAATTATAGGAAATTCTCTAAAAATCTCATGAAATCCAGGATATTAAATTCCTAAAAATCTTGGAAAAAATCTCCCAAAATCTCAAATCTTTAAAAAAAAATCGTGGTATTTGTGAAATATTGGAAAAATCTCGTAGAACTTTTTGTGGAGTTTTACGTCCCTCGATTTTGCCGACATTGTGGCCGCCACTTTCCCTGCTTCCACGACCTTACGTATCAGTAGCATCCGAAAGAAAAACACCCATAAACTCCAGTGCTATTGTTGACTGTTTCTTAACGACGAACTAAAAACAACCATGTTCTGTCGTTTCCGGTCATTAACTTCAACCAATCAGGATAAAGTCGTCCTCTGTTTAAGTGGGCTGGATCCAAGACCGTTTTCAAAAGTCTCTGTTTTCGCCCGTCCACACGACAACGCGCCGTTTTCAAAGTCTCTACTTTCAATCCCGTTTTCGAAAGTCTCCATTTTCGGTGGAAACGGAGACTTCGAAAACGCCGATTCAACATTTGCGTGTGGATAGAAGGCGACAACGATTAAAAAATGTCTCGGTTTTCGCATAAAAACGTATCCGTGTGGACGGGGTCTGAGCTTGACCTTTTTCGATTTATACTCAGATGCTATTGCTTTCTTATTAAATTCACATCAGTGATTCAAAACTTTACAAAACATGTATTTCTTACAGCTACAAATTTTCTGTCTGACGTACAGAATCTCTTCATGCCAACTATGCTTGTTAAGGTGACTAGCGTCAATTTCACATGCAAAAATACTAATACAACGAGAGTTGTTGTTCTTAATCGAATAAAAAGCCTCTGGCCAAAAGTTTGTGACTTGGTTTTTTATCATTCGATCTCCGTTCGAGTTTCTTATCACTCAGTGGTCTTTGTGGTTCTTTATCATTCAATTCCATTTTTGGTACTTCATCATTGAATTCCAGCTGTAGTTCATCGTCACCAAGTCTACGCCGCACTTGTTCATCATTCAGTGGCCATTGTAGTTCATCATTGGATTCCCATTGTGGTTGTTCATTCTTCAATTCCAGTTGTGGTTCTTGATCACTTAGTCGCATTTGCGATTCTTCATTATTCATTTGCGGTCGCAGTTTTTCGTTATTCGATCGAAGATGTGGTTCTTCATCGCTCAATCTTTGTTTCCGTAGAAATTCTTCATTTCTTAATCTCTTATATCTAGTTGGAACACCATCAATCCAAGGTAGGAAAAAGATTGAAACTAAAACCACAGCATATCGGCATTTCATTTTCCCCTTTAAGAAATTTAATCAAAATATTGTTCTCAGTGAGAAAGCTGAAATTAAAACAAAAAAATCCAGAGACTGGGAAGTTTCATAGCCATCTCCAATACATGTAAACTAGCATATTTCTACGGTCAGATATACAGGGTGTCTCAAAAAAACTGCAAACCCTTTGAAATCAGATATATATGAAATTTGCATAATTCAGTACTAATGAATTCCAAGGGTGCGTAAACACAATTTATGCTTAGGAATGTCGATTAGGGATTAGCTCACTTTGTGTGGTTATTCTAATTACAAGGAAAATTCGAACGTATTTTGAAATCCCAGGAGCATCATAAGTTGCACAGGCATTGCAATGCTAATTGCAGTAGATGTTATGCAAATTGAAGTGTTTGCATTTTTTTTTTTGAGACACCATGTACACCATAAAACCACACAGAATTGTTTTTCAAAAAGAAACGCGTTCCGGTTTATTCTCATGCCGTTTACTCAAGATCACTATCCTACAATGGTTGCATGTCTTTCTCGTGCCAATCTTCGAGGATGCGTTTTGGTCCAAATCACCAATAGGTCCTTATGAAAATGAGCGATATCCTGGGGCGAGAGATTGTTTTGAGTGAATAGGGAAGTATCCACATGTCAACGTTGCTCTAGTATTGTCGTCTATTTCGGACAAACAAAAAATATCTGAGTATCTTATTTCTAGTTGAAAAAACGAAAGTAGGATAGGTAGACTTATTTTCTTTTTTTGCACTTACAGCTAGTGTCCGTGCTATTAAAAAGGTAATTATTATTTCCAAACCAGATCGCAATTGTGCTTGCGAGTTAGGGCGGTCCGCGGAATTTCGCATATTCGGTTTTACTCCTGAGTTTTCTGTTTACAGTTGAGCAAACCGAGTATTCGCTTTCGACCGAATAACCGAATAACCGAATAAAGCGAACAATAAGAATATTTGAAATCTAAATACTGTACGAACAGTGAGAATGTTCGAAATTCGACTATCATGTCCGGTCGAATGACAAGACAGGTCATACATTGTAAAGCATCTGAATAGACGATAGTTTTGGTGAGAGCAAAAATGCTGATTGGTTGTTAAAATTAAAAATTTTCTATGAGCATAAGCCCTACCGAGTTCTTTTAAAAAGGGTTTTTTGTTACTTTAGACATTTAATTTCATGGGATATTACAAATACCAACTACTGCTTAATCCATACCGTTTCACAATCTAAGCTACGCCCATAACATTAGCTACGCCCAAATATTCGAAAATGTAAAATATGGAAGTTGGACAGCCCTAATTTGTAGTGTACAGCCAAGATAAGAGCCATGCACTTTTTCCCGTTAACCAACAGAAACGTTAACGTTCTAAACATTAAACAACAAATGCAGAAGACTAGTATTTAGATGGTGAACGTTGAGGTGTAATAGACGAACTGGCATATACAAGCGGGCAAGTCTAAATGATGTGAAGGATTTCTTCAAAAACAATATATAGTTATTGAAAATAAACGTGAATTTCCCACTCACCTGGCAAATTGGTTGATCCAATGACTTCTATGGTCGCTGATGATCAAAGACCTAACACGGTATATTACTGCCTTGCTATGGGCGTCGTTTATATACTCTCTCTTTTTCAGTTAATGAATAACTGGAGCCACTTAAGCTGCGTCTTTGTGCACATTCATTGAACAGGAACAATGATTAATATTAAATTGCAATATTTGCATGGCGAAGGAATCTTCATTTTGGAGTTCGCTCCCATGTGGTCAATTGTTCACTTACCTCCAGAGTACTAATATGACATACAGGATGTCTCAAAAAAACTGCAAACACTACGATTTGCATAACATCCACAGCAATTAGCATTGCAATGCCTGTGCAGCTTATGATGCTCCTGGGACTTGAAAATACGTTCGAATTTTCCTTGTAATTAGAATAACCATACAAAGTGAGCTAATCCCTAACCGACATTCCTAAGCATGTAATTAGAATAACCACACAAAGGGCCTGTTTACATAATCCCAGTTAGCCGGGACGGGATGCCAGCCGGGATCATTTTGATGTATTTGTAAGGTGTAACATAACACCGAATTGTATAGGTAACGCGAGACAGTGCACGAATAGACAAGAACAGTAGAGTATTTGAATAATATATATATATTCGTGACAATCTGGAATGTCAACTAGACACGTTTAATAAAAGTTAGATAAAAGGGTTAAAGCTAGAGATTTATTTGAGTGTTACATATTGATATAAGTCACGGGATTTGATTATGCCAACTGGAGTTTATTTCTACAGCATATAGTCATATACTTCAAATTGACTTAAATGAAAGCTCGTTTTAATAGCGACAAGGATATAATTTCAATTCAAGAGTGTGACCAGCGACATCGTAGTTTCTTGCAACACTTCCTCGCTTTTCTTTTACATGTATTGACTTATTTCGATACATCAAAATTATCTCAGCTACCATCCCGTCCAGCTAACCGGGATCATGTAAACAGGCTCAAAGTGAGTTAATTCCTAATCGACATCCCTAAGCATGAATTGTGTTTACGCACCCTTATGATCAATTAGTACTGAATTATGCAAATTTCATAAATATCTGATTTCAAAGACTTTGCAGTTTCTTTGAGACACCCTGTATTTCTCAAGCTGTAAGAAAGTGAAGATGATCAGACTCTTTGGATACGAATTCTTTATTTCTTTATAATGTAAATTCTTAGATTGACATTGCGATTCCAAGTGAATGAAGAAGATGCTCGATTTTCGCAATGCAAAGAAGTCTTTGCTGGAGTCATTTAAACTCAAATACTTTGCTAATTGTATTTTATTGCTTTATTGTTATCACGATTTGTATTCAGCTTGCACTTATCGTGCTTTGTGGTGTTTATGTTCATGTTCAGTTAGCAAGAACAATCCTTGGTGTTTCCCGTTGAGATGTCTTTCAGTCACACGTCCAGAAGTGACCCACCGCATGGACACGTCTTGCTCAAATCTTCCGAAATTAATTCGCATCACCCAAATGTATTGATTTGACTTCTGATCTAACTGCAAGAACCTTACATTGGTGGACTCTAGATTCTTGATTGGATTCTTTAGAATATTTTGAAACCATGGAAACGCGATATTTTTTGTTGGGTTCATATTGGGATGTTAACCGGAAGAATAGAACGCGCTATTTTCGGATTGTGTGAAGAAGTGTTTGTATGATGTTGCGTGAGAATCAATGTATGTAATCAACATGTACAAATCAAATACTTTTCTATCAATTGCCTATAACAACCCTCTAATTATCGCGCTTTGTTTCCATTTTTTGAAAAAGGACAGAAACTCTGGTATCACTTTGGTGTTGTTTTTGTTCACATTTACCAAACAGGTAAAATCTTTGTATTTCCAGTTGAGATGTGTTTCAGAGTCACCGACACAAAAGAATCACAGAAGAGCGTAAGGGCGTGGCCAGAATGTACAACTACTAAGGAATGTAAGGATCCAGTGGTCCAGAAAATTCTTTGTCTAGTACACTTTAATTTACTTCTAATATTTTTTGAAGAGCTTTTTAGCCGTTTCAATATAGTGTTATCTTAAGTCTAATGACTGAAATTTCAATCTCATTCCAGCCTTTCTGGTTTGGTCTCTACCAATTCAAAGACTACTATTGACTCCCCCACCCAGATGTGCGCTCTTAATATTTGAGCGAATCTAGTTGATCATATCCCTAAAAAGTGACTGGATCTCCGCTAGATCACCCCTTATGACCTTTCTACTTGGAGAAGCACGTTGCCTCCCGCCTTAACGAGTTGCTACAAGGTGGTCATCAACTTGATATCGTTTCTCGATTTTCAGGTTATTTGGTCAACTCCAAGAATTCGTTAACTTCCCATGAATATACTGGTCTGACTTCTTATCATAGCTGTACGAACACGAGATTGGTGGACTCTACAAGACATTTAGGATGCTCTAGAACATTTGTTTTATGAACTTAGAACTATTTTCTTGGTTTCATATTGGGATCCTAACAGAACGAACAGAACGTGAGATTTTCGGATTGCATTAAAATGAAAACAAACTCTATGGCCAATTTTGGCAGAGGCTATGTTCATATTCGCTGAACAAAACAATCTTTGGTATTTCCTGTTGAGACTCCTTCTTGTCACACGCCCTGGAGTGAAGTACCGAATGACGCAGCCTCATGGACACTTGCACAACTTCAGGGATTCATTCGCTTCCCACCAAGGCACTGAATTTGCTTCTTCCCTTAACTGCAAGAACGCAAGGTTTACGGACTCTCAAAGACTTTTAGATGCTTTAGAATATTTGGGACCATTAAAATGTAAATTCTTTCCTTGGGAACTTAACTGTACGAATAATATGTGCTATTTTCGTAATGCATAAAGAAGTCTCTGTATGACATCACCAATGAATCATGATTGCCGAAATGTGCAAATCAAATACCTGTCCATCAGCTGCTTATTAAGACTCTCTGCCTATCGCACTTTGTTATCAGTTTCAGTTCAAGGACTGAAACTCTGGTACTATTGTGATGGTGTTCATGTTCACATTCACTAAACAAGAACAATCCTTTGTGTTTCCACTTAAGATGTCTTTCAGGGCCACGCCTACAGATGCAGCTAAGGAGAGAAAACCACGTGGTAATTATAAAACAAGGAGGGGTATGGGGATATAGAAGTTTGGATAAATTCTTAGTATTGCACTCTTTAATTTGCCTTTAACGTCTCTCTAAAGAGTTTTTAGCTCGTTCCAGATTGTGGTAGGAATCTATCATATCAGGGAAGGCTGTAAATTCCCACAAGCACGTGTACTCGTCATATTTGAACGAATCCAGTAGACCTAGTAGATCTAGTAATAGACCATATTTCTGACAAGTAATATGGTTCGAGGATTCCCTCTTTCCCGTAGACCTCGCCACTGGAAGAAGGACGATTCTCGGCTCTTTTGTTCTCCCCCAAGGATTCATTCGCCTCCCATCAAGATACTGATCTGACTCCTTTCCCTAGCTGTCAGAATGCGAGATTACCTGACTCTGAAAGTATTTTAGACGCTTTGGAATAATTGAAACCATCGTAATGTAAATTTCATTTTTACTTTGATATCGCGATCTTAGTTGAATGAATAGTGTGCTTCGGAACTTAGAGAAGTTTTTGTATAACTCTGACATCATGTTGTCACCAAAATGTACTGATAATATTCTCTGTTGACGAAGGGCCATAGCTCGAAACGTTTGAATTCTTTATCATAAATTCAGCAGTCTACCACCTTTTAACTTTTTTTGCTGCTTTAATCCCACGTTAATGTCGTAGGCCATGCTCACCGCTACAGCCCGCCAGTGAAAATACATTTCAACGGAAATTTCAAGCATTGTTCCTGTTCAATGAATGTGAACAAGAGCCCTGACAAAGTGGCGCCAGAAGCTCAGTTGTTATTCAAAAACTAAAAATAAAACACTCATAAACATCACCAAAACAAAGGAGAAGTAAAAAGCTTTCGATAACAGACACTTGATTTTTGAATTTTCCCAACGGGTAACTCGATAACAGAATCATACATACAGTTCTTTAGTTATATCCCAGAAACAGAACAATTTATAGTCTGCTGACATCTCAATATTAAATTAGAAAAAATCTACATGTCGATATTCTTGTGACAAATATAAGAGCCCTGCATAAAATACGGAGGAAAGGCATGATAAACGACAAGGAAATATATACATACGAGCAAACTCAATCTGCAGAGCGTAGAGAGTGTAGGTGTTTATTAGGAAATATATACAATATTTATTAATTTCTAATGTTTCTTGTTGCCAAACTTGCAACATCTTCAGAGATTTCCATAATCTTAAATGCAAAGTTTCTATAAGACTTTTTATATTTCACTAATCTGTCGTTTTTAATCTTCGAGAAAAAAATCAGATCAACATCACTTAGGTGGAAAGCAATCTATTAAGCAAACATTTCAAACCCAAATTCTGTCCATATTGGTGGTAGTTTGACAAAAAATCTCATCAGTTAATTTTTTAATGTGACTCTAACATGGCCCACGTAGGTCTTCAATCGCAACAGTTTGGTTCCAACCCAGCAATATGACTCATTGAAGAAATGACCACATTCGATGTTGGTTTGATTACATATCTTCCATTGAGTAGTTGATAGTCGTGACAAAATGTAATGGCAAATTTTGACTGTTTTGGCCGGGTAATCCAATTGCTCACTGGCCGTCAAGAGCGTTGATAAGTCTGGCCAGAGACTTTGGATCTTATTCACGGTTGGGGCGATTAAATAACTTTTCTACTGCAGTAATTTTGCCTGATTAGAACTCAGTATTCTTATACAGTACACTAAAAAGGTTCAGCATTATATAATTTTATTTGAACGACTTCAAATAGGACCAACTATTAAGGGTTTTTCTACACTGTGGCGCACCACCCCTGTTTCCTTTTGAATAATAACTAAGTCATTGCTTGTTTGTGGAAGTTGATCGTCCAGTTTAGTGTAGTCTTGAGAAAGACCGTTGGTGGAAGTGACTGACGTTTCGACAGCCTTAGCGGTGGTCATCTTTTTTTGACTGTGAAGATGACCACCTCTAAGGCTGTCGAAACGCCAGTCACTTCGACCAACAGTGACATAAAAATTAGAGTGCTGCGTCGACAGTATTGAACGGCTATGTAGATAATCAAAAGGTCTGAGAAACTGCCGGAACATAAGCGAAGGACCTTCCGACGGGCCTTCCATCGAAACGTCAGTTTAATCATTCTTTTGTTCCGGCAGTTTCTCAAACCTTTTGACTATCTACTTCCACCAACCGTCCTTCTCCACATTACACTAACCTGGACGATCAACTATCACAAACATGTCATGAACAATATCTTATTACGACCATAAATGACAGCCAGATTAACTTTGAAAATTAGAATTCGCTTAGTCTGGATCTAAGGGAAGTATAAACTTCATTAAAATCTTCTTCTACGGTGGAGGAAAAATTTTCGTGACTCAACTCATCCCGGTTAGCCCAGCTAACCCGTCTCATGCAAACAGCCCCTAAAACTATCAACCATCGTGAAACACTTGACCAAGGCTTAGCAAATCTTTTGCAATTCAATGGCTAATCACGTTCAATAGCAGCTGATAAGTGAGAGTTGATCTATGGTCACTAGAGTGATCAAGGATTTAACATCGCGAGTGAACTGACTCATCCACAACTAAACTGACATTTTTTAATTTCACCGTAAACATAGTCAATCAAGATACATTGTCTGGAAACGGAGCGAAAGGCTGTGTTCTATGTTTTTGTCCACCTTTATGCAAATGTACGCACTTTCACAGTCGCTGAACACATTGTGCTTTTGGTATAATGAAGCAATGCAACCAATAGCAGTATTTAGGTTCAATCGCTTAACCGTGCAGTGCTTTATTTATAAACGTAAAGCAAAAGATTTGGGCACGTTAGGGTACCCTCAACATAAATCGCAGCTCATTTTTAACCGCTTTGAAATTTGCCGCGTTTCCAGACGTATCGCGATTGGCTATGCCGTAAAGGAAACGTTAATTGTCGTTGGACATTAAGATATTCTTGTCAAAGGAAAGCAATGAGTTAGGTAGTTATCACACTCTTTTGTAAGGTTATCGCACTCATGAATACCAATGAATTGAATAAAGCACTTAACGCTTCCGTAGAAACAGTGAATTGTGGGTGTGTCATTAGATAACTTAAGTAGGGCTAGGTGTACCGTTATTCAAAAACGGGAAAAAAAGGAAAGTATAAATAAGGGATGTCATGGCAGGGAAATCGTTCAGACACCACAGAGCAAACGACCTTCGAATTCATGTACTGCATCAACCAATCTGACTCGTGAGTTGCATACTGGCTTTTTATTTTCCATTTTATAGTTTCTCAAACATGATTTAATAATAATGATTTGTATTAAAAACTTCTGCAATATTATTGAGAGTTACGTCCTGGCAATGCTAACATGCGAGTTACACTAAAATCATTCGGTACACATTTGAAAACTTCTGTCACTATCTAAATACCAGCCTTCTACTGGTATTACTTACTCGTTCCTATCAGGAGGTCTTCCCTTTGCGTGTAAAATCGTCTAGTAAAATCGTCTAATGTTAGCCAAAGTAAAATCGTCTACCGTTAGCTAATGTAAAATCGTCTACCATTAGTCAGGTAAAATGATCAAGCGTTAACCAAGGTAAAGTCATCTTGCGTAAGCCAGAGCAAAATCGAGTAGCATTAGCCAAAGTAAAACCATCTAGCGTTAACCAGAGCGAAATTGTCTGGCGTTAGCCAGAGTAAAATGAGTAACGAGCAGTGACAGGAATACGTTTAATCCTTCAGCTTCCATCATCGCAAATTTCCTGTTCTGGATCGACGTCAATACGGCCTTGTTGGTGAACAAGTTCAAAGCTCCGACGTTCAACAGAGCAGATAGTCAATCTAAATACTTTTCTTTATGAGTAATTTCACTGCAGCAGGCCTAGGGGAGCATGTTCACTATAACATGGAGTCATCGTGGTGACGATAGAAGCAAGATTAAGCGCGATTTAATAGATGCAAATTAAACACATAGATAGACTTCAATAGATTTTTAACGTTTCGACAGATTGAATAAATTATAATTTCTTTTGAAAAGTCTTGAAGCGAAAAGGGTTGATATGATGAGACCATCTAAATTTCAGCTTGTTAACAGAAGATTGTGCAGAGCTTCGAGCAGCAGTGAATTCCGCTTGGATACGCTTAGAAACGTTCCTTACACTCTCACCATTTTCCACACTTGGGGAAATGTTTGTTCGTTTAAAATCAAGATTTTATGTAAGTTCAATTTATCGTTGCAGCCGAGAATGTCTTAGACTTGGCCCAAGTCGACCACTTTTGTGTCGCCATTGCGAGGTAACGAGGGACGGAGTCGTGAGATAAATAGTAGGTAAAACACTAAAGTCTCCATAAGTCACTGAAGACTTATACGGCCAGGAAGGAGTTAAATACTCCGGAATCTATGGTTGCTTCATAAACTTTTTCCTTCGAAAAACTTCATCCAAAATGTTGATTTACATGCTTCGAGAACCAATTTAAAAATACGCTGCTTTTCATGCATATAATTAGATGGCCAATAATAATACATGCGAAAATTTCTAAATTTTGTTTGGCCGAGATTGGTCAATCAAACATGACCTCTCAGTATTGGAGCCAATGAAACACGAGCTCTGAGTATGGCAGCCAATCAAGCACAACCTCAAAGTATAGGAGAGTTTGAAGAAGTTGCGAGAAAAAGGATAGTCAGAGTATTGAGTAGATTTTCTTTGCTGAGCGGTTTTCATTGCTTGTATCGCCATGTCCTAATAAATTTTCTAACGCACAAACCGATAACAACTTTACGACATGTACTGACTAACGTTAAGGACAGAGAACAACCGCACGAAAGACAAGGTTTAGTTTACAAACTTAATTGCTCCGACTGCCAGGCCACTTTTATACGTGAGACTAGCGGAAACTTAAATGTACGACTCACAGAACACAAACGAGCGACAAAAAACGGAGACCAAAACCAATCACATTGCCGAACACCACCGACAAACTAAACACAACATTGACTGGGAATCGGCAAAATGCATTACTTACAGCACTAACCACAAACAGCGACTCACACTACAAAGTTGGTATACGAACTTAGAACAAAAACCATTAAACCGATCACAACAATTACCGGGAACTTACAAACGACTTATTCACAAATTCAAACGTGCGAACAACTAATAGACTCTCAACACTTCGACAAACTGATAATTAACGCCTACAGAATCACACCCACTGCTTTTCACAAACAACCACACCCCTATGACTCATACGACCGTCCACTTGTGACGCACGAATCAGATACAAATAGAGGCGAACCTGATACTTACTCTCCTTTTGACTCTGAAGACGAAAGCCGCTAAGGCTGTCGAAACGTCAGTCACTTCTACCAAAAGTCTTTCTCAAGACTACACTAACCTGGACGATCAACTTCTACTAACATGTCAAATTTTCTAACGTATAACATAAATGGTGATTAACCACGTGATTCCTCCATTCAATTGTAAATTAATTAGCGGTCTCGCTTTTTTCAATCCTTTCGTTCGCAAATTTATCAAGAGAAATTATAATTTATTCAATCCACTCAAAATTCTTTTGAAAATTAATTGAAATCTGATCGTACCAAGTCCGGTGCAACACTTCATATTTACATAATTCGTTCTCCTGTACGGAATTGCATATATGGCACGAGCTTCCCACTATCGTTTAAAACTCTAATTCTTTAGCTTTATTTCGTAGTCCTATTTCTAGGTTAGATTTTAGTCGTAAATTAAATCTTGGCTGTAAGTCTTCGCGTTGCATTTGAATCTTATATTGTTTTTATTTACATCGCTTAAATCTACATTTAACGTGATTTCATTGATTCCATTTCTGTATTTGTAATTTCTCAGTAGTTTTGTAATTTCTACCCAAGAACTTTTAACATGAGCCTCTGGCAGGGTGAAATTGTGCAAATATTCCCTGTGCTATCAACTTTAATTATATATTGATTTTTGTTTGATTTTTTGATTGACTTTTTTGATTGATTTTTTTTGATTGATTTTTTTTGATTGATTTTTTTTTATTGGATTTGTTAAATCGTCTATATATGTTCGACTAGCGGGTTAAGCAAAACTAATGGGTTAAGAAGCCCAAACTTTGGGATCTTTGAAACATACAGTTGTACTAATTCATGTCATTTCAAATTGAACCTGAATACGTATGATTACCTATGCATTACCTTTCAAACATTCAATTCACTGAATTTTCGTGTAATCCTTTACTGTTTGGACTTTCGGGAAGTTTTCTCTTGACGAGTAAAATCGTCTGGCGTTAGCCAGGGTAAATTAATGAGCTACCATAGGGCAACCGTGGGCAAGAAAGGATTAAATTTCAACTAACTGACGAAAGACTGTACTTTTATTGATTTTTTTTTTTTTTTGTCAGGTAAAAGATGAAAAACCGATATGTAATTACCTTAGTTTCCATTTTTTTCCTACCATGGATTAATGGTGCTGCAGTAAAATATATGAGATTGCCCAATAAAGAGCTGTTACAAAGTCGATTGTATGACGAAAGACAAAGTCTTGTATTGACCGATGAAGAACCGCAACGAGAACTGGAAGATGAAGAGATGCCACGGGGACTCAACGACGTAGAGCCGCAACGGGGACTCAACGACGTAGAGCCGCAGCGGGGACTCAACGGCGAAGAGCCGCAACGGGGACTGGACGACGAAGAGCCGCAACCGGGACTGGACGACGAAGAGAGGCAACGGGGACTGGACGACGAAGAGCCGCAATGGGGACTGGACGACGAAGAGCCGCAACGGGGACTGGACGACGTGGAGCCGCAACGGGGACTCGACGACGTGGAGCCGCAACGGAGACTCGACGACGTGGAGCCGCAACGGGAGCTCGACGACGTGGAGCCGCAACGGGAGCTCGACGACGTGGAGCCGCAACGGGGACTCGACGACGAGGAGTTGCGACGGGGACTCGACGAAAAGCCGCAACGGGGACTCAACGACGGTTTGCGTTGGGGGTAGGGCTTGGGTTAGGATTAAGATCAAGGCTGGGATTATAGAGTTGTGAATAGGATCAAGTTTAGGAACAGGGTTAAGTTTGGGAATAGGGTTAGACTCAACTTCGATCTCAGGCTTTCTCCCTTCTTCTTCCTTGTCGTTGCAGCTGGTCACCTGAACACCCAAATTCTAGGTAGTTAAAAAAACCAGTTGAGGGGGAGGGGAGGCAAAGTTAAAATTGTAGCTGTGAGAAAATCAAGTATGTGTTAGGGTGAGGTTAAAGTGTTGTTGAGTTGCCACTTGCCAGCGCAAATGTCTAAACAAATGCAAGTAATTTTGTTCACATTAACAAAACAGCTTCAGAAGCCCATCCTCCCTGCGGTATTGAAGGAATGTGGTCAGGTGACCAGCTGCAACCAGGGTCTCTCTCTCGACAACACGGGAGAAGGAAGAGAGCCTGGGATCGAGGTTGGGTTAGACTTAGGGTAGGCGACAAAACCTTTCTGTATTTATATGATGCATGAACATAAAACTTTAAACATTCTTTCCTCCATTAGCAGTATTTCATCTGCAAAGTTTCCACCAATCCTGGATTAAGCTAATCGCTCTTTGAACAACCTGACCCAGAAGTATGGGAAGATTGATTTGATACACCCACGAAATATTTAACTAGTAACAACTGCATGTTTCACTTTAGAAATAAGAATAATAGCTTATTAACAAACATACATAAGTGAAAGCAGAGAAATAATTGGAATGCATTCTAGGAAATGCAGAATAGAATAACTGGCAAAAACTGGAGTATAACAGCCTCATTCCTGCACGTTTTCCTGGAATGATTCATGGTTTTGACCAGTCCCCCCTTACTTTTGTCCTACGTGTGCGGACATGATTAAAAGGTGGACGCTTATTTTGTAAAACATTAACTTCAACTTGCGTGTTTAAAATTGCTAACCTATAACAGTAGATTGCAAATGGTAATATACCGGTGTTTACATTTTATTGGAGGAATCAATGATATTCAATGGAATAAAGGAAAAAAAGTGGTGTGCCCGCGCTCTCTGCCCCCTCGCTTTCGCGGTCTTATCAGGGTAGACGTTTTTTGTTATAGAGCGCAAACAACGAATCGCGATTTGTTATTCTCATTTTATGCTTTGAGCCTTTGCCACGATAAAAATTATTTAAAATACACTCCATAAAGTGTCTATGACATGAGAATCAAATTTGTCTAGTTGATAGAACTCTTGAAAATATAACGCAAAGCCTTTTAGACTTTTTTATATCTCACTTCGTTCTTGTGATATTAAGATTTATTTTAAATGTAAATAACACATAATCTCGAACCCAGGCTCTCTCCCTTCTCCCTTGTCGTCGAGAGACCGACCCTTGTTGCAGCCGGTCACCTGACCACCTAGATTCTCGACGACAAGGGAGAAGTGAGAGAGCTTGGGATCGAGGTTGAATAACATCCAGCATACGTCACAATGCATGAGTTATTAAAAAAATCACACATATCTTTGCAATTCTTATATGAAATCACAAGAAACTTTAAGTGCCGTATGGCAAGCACACCCAGATTCACAGTTCCGTGTGACATTGTTCAGTAATTTCAAAAACATTGCTAATTTTACAATTCATGCAATGTGACGTACGCAAGTTGTTATTTACATACCAAACAAATCTTAATATCTCAAGATAGAAAGATGGAAAAAGTGTGAAAGATGTTTCTTTATTACTTCAAGAGTTCTTTCAGACAACAAACTTAATTTTCATGTCATAGACACTTATATAAACACTGAAATGCGCAATACACATAGACATGTGGCCAGAGGCAGCCGACAATTTGAAAAAAATATGAGATAAAACATATTCCGAAGAGGAACATCTTGAAAACTCAGAATCAGAAAACTCATGAGTCAAAATCAAGACAAAAGTTGAATCAGTAATGTTTCGGTTTTATTTCACAACCATCATCAGACCAACTAAAATTACATCGAGTATGCAGAGTTTATATGTACGTGGTGGATGACATCTTTCCGAATAAGCCTAATTAACATGGCTGTAAATCGACATTGGTAAAGCAATAGAGTGGAACGCGAATGGGTGATAAGGTTGTGAAAATAGTGACGGTGGAGAAGAGGAGATGAGCATTAGGAAAATAGTGCAAGTTCTTTACTGGCCTTAAGACCAACGTTCAATTCAGGAGAATTAAACTTAATGTAAGGGGCTTCTACGAATAACAGTGCGTTAAGTGAATATTATTTACATGAATGAATGATTTTAAAGTTGTTGAAGACAAGGTTTCGAATATTAGAAGAAATGTTGCTAACAGGAGAAGTGTCATGTAAGCGGTCAAAAATTTGATTTAAAATAATAAGGTAGTGTGCATGTTCGCGGTGGAGAAAATGTTGTGCTACGGAGCTAAATTTGAGTTGAGTTGAAGACATGTATATTGCGCATTTAGATTATCAGATCATTAGATACGTATATTGAGCATTTCAGACGATGTGATATTTTGGCCCTTGATCATTCCAATCATTATGCTAGCGCATGGGTTTGATTACCATTCAAGTTCATGCAAACAACTCTCCGCAAAACATCACCAAAAATGGCTATACAAACATCGAACCAAAACAGAGCAGTTTCGCGACGCCCACACGAATACTTGTCCATTCATTCGTTATTCTAGTTGAATGTTCGAAGCCTATCATGACTAGAAACAACATTCCTCATAAAAGTCAATTGTACAATAAGCATACTTCAGCCACAAAATACCCACTACGACTCAGATGGTGAGCTAGGCTGCAGGTTTATCATATGTAATGCCTAAGCGAAAGTCACGATATGATAATAATGATGGAATACTTAAACACTGAGCAGAAAGCCTACGAAAAACTACGACTGATAAACCTGCAGCCTAGCTCACCATCTGAGTCGTAGTGGCTCAATGGTTAGAGCGTCTCACCGGTCATCAGAAG
>JBAHVQ010000025.1:211309-276320 GCA_036872915.1 Nanipora kamurai
AGAATTGAAACACTGCACATCCATCCGTGGATAGCGTTAAGTTGTCGCGAGAATATCTCGTACACTTAAGTTGGATAGTAACTCACCTCCACTTCTGGTAGACTCGATAGCTCAAAAGGTAGAGCGGCGGACCGGATTCCCGAAGGTGCGAGCTCAAATCCCGCTCGAGTCAACTTTTTCAGTTGACTTCGGCAGTGTAGGTTAATTGTGAATTTATCGTTTGGATAACGTCGGCCTAAGCATGTATGTTACTCTTGTAAATGTAAATCAAATATATTTAAATGAAATACATATATTGTAATCTTATTTTACTATGTTTTTGCATTAAAAGATCAAATGAGTCTATGTAATAAATTAGTCACATTCATGAGCATGAACCACATTCAACCGCTAGAATAATATTTACAATAATATCCCTTCTACTCAGTTGCTTTAGAGGGATATGTTTATAAATAATTCTACTAACTTAAAACGAAAGTTTTCAAACATTTTATGGATATTATATATCCATATCAAATATATGGATTATATAAAAATTTATATATATATATGGATTATATGGATTATATAAAATATCACGAAGAAATTTGCCTTCCTTAAAAAAGAGTAAATCCCTTTTTAATACTGATGAGAAATTGAATTTAAGAAAACATTATCAATTAAAGTAACTGAGTGATGAGTTATTCAAGTGGGTGAGAACATAAGTGGATTAAATGTGTTTAAAGACTCACAAGTACCTGGATGAGAGTGCAGGAAATTAAAATCATCCATTATATATAATGCAATATTTGGATGTAAATATATTTATATAAGTAACTGTGGGATGAATACATCTTTCACAGTTAAGATTGGTTTATCAGGACAGGTGAGTTTGTATCTTTGCGTAGGAATCTGTGAAGAGTCTGTTTCAAGACCAAAGTACGTAGTACACTAGCTGTAAAAGTAGAGTGCTGCGTCGGCAGTATTGAACGGTAGATAAATAAACCTTTTAATAAAGGTTTGGGAAACTGTCGGAACTTAATCATCCAAATCTTTTGTACACTAGCTGTAGTTTCGTCTCTAAAACATTTTCTTGCGCTATAGGTGTCTTACAGTCTGCTTAACGAACGTTACAGTTGGTGACGAATCTAGTCTCGTTCTTCTACTTTTATGAAGGCGGTAACTTTATACTGAGATATGTACCTTCAGCCTCGACGTCCACGACCAAGTGAATTTCTTACGGAACAAACCAGTTCACCAACGGCCATATTGTGCAAGCTCGTTTACGTTTCCCGTCAATTGCTCCGCTAGATTTTATAAAAAAGACTTGATTCTTCTCTTATTCACTGAGTTCCTGCAGATTAGCAGTAGCACTGCAAATTGTGACGCGGTCTAGTTTGTCCGGCTACGATTTTACATATATTCCCCTCAAACGCAAAGCCAGATTTTGTCCTCCTCTTCTCCTGGGTATATGGACCCCGGGCACGTCAAGATTAGTACCCTCGCCCGCTCGGGCCTTCGGGCCTAGTAGCGCGCTTTGCGCGCTGGGGTCGGGGATAAGTTCATTTCATGTAATTTAATTAATCACTCAATCTGCAGTTTTTAATCAGGTTTTCTTACAAGAAGCATGAAGTACTGTTTACTACATCAAAAGAATGCTACGGATATCAGTTGAAAATGATACTTTTAATAGAAGCCGCTTTATTATTTCCTCGTGCTCATTGACTGCGTAAGGAATGCATTACGTTCAGTTTACAGTTGGACTATTCCACTACATGATCGTGAATATCATCGAAGGAAAACAGGTTTGTCATCAGGTCTGTTTTTAATAGTTGTATTTGGTACCAGCCAGACGTCCGAGAGAGAGTATTGATTTCGCGGAGTTAAGTATCTTACAAGTTACAAAAACATCCTGTACAAATTTCATTCATTTCCTATTTAAGCTGTTCAATATTTATTCAGGGAAGACCTGTAAAAAAATAGAATAAAATGTTGTAGGAACTTCGCAATAATTGCGTGATGCTAGCTAGGCACGAGAAGATGAAAATGATAAACGGAAACTGAATGTGTATATGGAATCATTAATTGATAAACATTAGTACCCAAGTAGTTGATCCTATATTCCCAACGGATGTTGTTGAACTGTTCCACCATGATCCATAACAGCTTGAGCGATCGCAGACATTCTATCATCGTTTGTTAAGTCAGTTGTATTGCTTAAACTTCGAAGATTTCTACGAATTCTTCGTGAAGCCTAAAGGTCGGGAAAATTCTCAGGTTAAAATAAAGAATTTAAATAAACTTTATAAATTAGAAATTAAACCATTGAATGCTCGAAGCAATCAGTATTTCCATCATTATTATCATATCGTGACTTCCGCTTGGGCAGTACATATGACGAACTTGCACCCTAGCTCACCATCTGAGTTTTGGTAGCTCACTTGGTAGCTCATCCGAAATCGCTTTTCTGAGATAACGAGCTTGACGAACTTCGTCTAGTCGTTCTGATATTTACCAAGCT
This sequence comes from Nanipora kamurai, assembly GCA_036872915.1. Lineage (NCBI taxonomy): Eukaryota > Metazoa > Cnidaria > Anthozoa > Scleralcyonacea > Helioporidae > Nanipora > Nanipora kamurai. Next base: position 213,810 of record JBAHVQ010000025.1, read on the forward strand.
CCCACATGAGCATACTTTCTGTTCGGTGTTTAAGTATTCGATCATTATTATCATATCGTGACTTCCGCTTAGGAAGTACATATGACGAACCTGCAACCTAGCTCGCCATCTGAGTCGTAGTGGCTCAATGGTTAGAGCGTCTCACCGGTCATCAGAAGGTTGGGGGTTCGATTCCCGTCTAGGGCTCAGAAATCGTTTTTCTGAGTAAACGAGCTTGACGAACGTCCTCTGTTGTTCTGATATTTACCAAGCTCCCACATGGGCAGGCTTTCTGCTCAGTGTTTAAGTAAAGTATCACCTTATTACACGAAATTTTAGCGACACATTGATTTAACGATTTTTCTGAAAATTACTAAATTAAAATACACCAAAATTAAGTGTCGCGAAATTAACGTGACTCCATAGGGTGTGCTACGTAACTGAAACACCGCCATCTGGCCATTTCGCGCAGTCAAGCTGTCGGACTGGTCCACTTATGTCAATATACATTTGGGCACATTTCAGCTTGACAACTGACGTGGATTCTTCGCTAGCAATTAATTTTATGTTTTCGTTTGTTTCCTTTAAAATTAAGTTATAGAAAGGTGTATTATTTTGTTTTTATCGCAATAAATAGTAATTTAAATGGAGCCTATGGTCTTATTCCACAAAAGCTCTGTTACCGTTGTAACTGACTTATGAATAAATTCCCCAAAGTTTCAGTTCCTGAAATCACGAAAATTAAGTGATTTATGTTCCAATAGGTACGCAAAATCACTAGTTTAAGTGTCGCTAAATGCAGATTTTTCAAAATCGCTAAGCTAACGTGTCGCCAAAATTTCATGTAATAAGGTAGTTGGATTAAAAGTGATATTCTCCACAAGCTTAGGCGCACTACATCTCAAAAGTTAGTTCAAGCACCCATTCTCGCCACGTGATGTAAAGTAATTTACAGTATATATTAGAACTACCAACAATCGTTACATTCAGTTACTTTCAAACTCGTGTTGTATGTCCAAAGCGGAACCAGAATTAATTCAGAAGGTACCATTATGCTCAGAATCGGCACCATTGCTCCATAATGAAATTGCAAATATCTTGACAGTTGAAAGAATCTTCATTCTAGCAGTCAGCAGCTTTGGAGCGAGTGTTTGTTTTTTGTCTTTCTTTGTTTTTTCGGTTTTTTTCCCCTTAGCCGGAACTCGGAAGGATAATAGCTTATTCCAACAATCTTAATTCAAATCAGACTTCAACCACTCAGTGTGAAACTTGATCAATACTGGTGACGATGCTAAGTTCAAGGCCACTGGTGGTGTACAAAAAGAATTTCAAAAACCCATTGTTGACAGGTAAAGTGACGTTGTGTACAGCGTAGATTTCTACAAATACCAACTTACGATTAACTATTTTCAAACGCATGTTTTTTGGGTTTGTATTAATAAAAGTGACTTCGCCAAGCACTGGTGCATCGTAGATCAAAAACAGCTTCAAAAACCTGATGTCACGACAGTCACGTAAAATTTACAGATCTCGATACAATATGACAGTTGTTGTTATAATCAATCACTTTCGAGTGCGTGTTTTTTCCCTAACTTAGAACTTGGATTGATAAAAGAGACGCCATTAAGTTCGGGTCCATCGTTGCTTAAAAACAAGCTTAAGTGGCCGTAGCTGTCAAGCTCAGCCCATGCACTGTGCAGCAAAACCACCTGACCAGCGGCCAGCTGTAGCTCATTCACTGCCTTCGCATGCTTGTCTCCAAGGTACACCTGGACAAGCTTTTCCTTAGGAAGGTCACGTGTGATGCTCCAAAGAACTTGATCGCATTCTGAGTTCTCATCGCCTTCAAGCTGGTGCAAGGTTTCGTCACTTTCGGTAGCCGCACTGGTATCGACTCGAGGAGTAGTTGCGTCATATATTGTAAGCATCATCGGGTGGTCTGGCTTCAGGCAATGCGCTGCACTGACCACCCTACCTACAACATCACAATAACTGTTGATAGATATCTCAGACAATGAGACCAACACCGCTGGGCAAATGACGTCTCTGTTGAGCCAAAGCCACGTGCGAAGCTGCTGTACGGCTCTAACAGTTTCCACTGTTAACGACGGATTGTCTGTTTGGTATCTTACGGTATCCAGGGTAATGGGTTCCTCGCTTAATCCCGGGAAAACCATGGAAGAGGTAGCTCTGTTGGAGATCAACTGCAAGTCTCCGAGATACTGACCGGCTTTTATGCGGTGGAACCTTACAATGTCGCCGACGCAGTAAATTTCGGGGAATTGCCATTTGCTGGGACGAAAAAAAAGTACTTCTCTGGTCGAGCCATAATACGTCGGATCCATGATGTACATCTTCATTACGAAGTCCGAACCCTTGCTTCGGGAAACCGGGGTAAAATGGGTAACTACACCAATGACGTTCTCAAGTCTGTGATTAGGTGCAAGCTGTGACAATGACTTGAAGTCACGAGGTGGCCTGTATTGGTAGGGCAGAGCTTTAAAATTTGCAGTGGCTCCTCTTTGGTCGGTTTCAAGCTTTCTTTCTGGGCCTTTATTGGACCAGTCGTGTGGTTGTTCTTCAGCACTCGTGCATACTGCACCGCTCTCCATCATAATCTCGTCTTGTACGTCCCAGTCATGAGACCCAGCGTCTGTGCCGGCATTCTCCAAGCGATCTGGTCCATCCATTTGATGCCTATTATTTTCAGGATTGACCGCTTGTTCATGCGGATGCATAGGTTCCTCGTCGTACTGGGATTCTCCGTTACCTCCACTGACTTCGCTACGTTCGTTTTTCTGACGACCTTCCTGGGTTTTCTGCCCGGTTTGATCCTCACGGTCCTCGTCCTTCTCCGTTTCCCTGTTTCGCTCATTCTCCTCGCTATTCAAATTCATCTTCTGTCCATCGAGTCCTTCAGTATCCACACCGTTCTGGTTATCTCCGCGTTCCTCGTCATCCACGCGTTCCTCGCCAGCCTCAAGCCCCTTCTGTACACCTTCTTCGTTACTTTCACTTGTACTGTTTTGTGCATTCATACCAGTATCATTGCGTCCCCGGCGATCCTCCGCATTCCTGTTATCCTCGCATAAGGTACGTTCAGCTTGTGCCTCGGTATCCTCCCGCTCCACAGTATCTTCCACTTCCCTGCTATCGTCACTAGTTCGAGTTTTCCCTTTCTTCTTTTGTCTTTTCCTGCTCCTGCCATCCTGACGATATTTCTTTCTGGGTTTCTCACATTCCGTACCAGAATCCGTCCAAAATGAACACGTGGGCTCATTTTCATATGTTCTTCCGTTGGATAACACGTTTCCGTTTTCCAGCAACTCATCCATCACTGCACAGCAAAGAAAGTGGGGAGACAATCAAACAAAAATAACTATATTCTGTCAATAACTTTACAAAAAATAGTTAGGTTGGTTTTTCACAAAACGGAACTTTTCGCGCTGAGTAGAATTTTTCACGAAACAAAGGAAAATTCCCGTTTGTATCGAAAATTCCGCCTTGTGGAAAACCGTTTTAACACTGATGTTCTGAGCGAAAATTGACCAGTTTCCCGCTTGATGAATTTTATTGCGCGAATCGACTTTTGTTTGTTTCAAATTTAATAGATTTCTCATTAGTTCCAGCCGAGAGCCCATGAGCCAAAAGAAAAGTCACTTCACACGCAAAAAATCGCCCAGTAAAAGACGGCCTTTAGTCTGTTCATTTTCCTAGCGAAAAAAGTAGTCTTTGATTTCTCGAAATTTTTAAGTTTTTTTCTCAGTTTCAACTCTTTGCGTATTTCGCAAACGTTCTCGTAAAATATTGTCGCGTGGACTTTAGGAGAACGTCTCCCTTGAATTACGGCTTTATTCATAGTACATAGCTGCGTAGGTGTGCGGACAAAAATTTCTCTTGGGGAGGATTGTGTCTAGTATCATCTATGTGAGAGTTTTGAGTAATCCCACATCTCCTTTATCTTACAGTGTTTACAATTTTCTGGCGAACTTTTTTGACGTTTGTAGTAGCAATGCAGCTAAAACAATTAACCTTCCAAAAATGCATTTCCTTGCTAAAATAATGCGAGATAGACATGATTTTCTTTAAAATATATGCAATAATTTATTGTGATTAATAATCTGGGCCCGGTTGTTCAAAAGCCGATTAGTTTAACCCAGGATTAGTGAAAACTTTGTGGATGAATTACTGCTAATGTAGGAAATGATCTTTAAAGTTTTCTGCTCATATGTCACGTAAATAAGGAAATGTGTTATCCCGAAAACTTTTAGCTAAAGTTATCAAACAGAACATGTCCAACAAAACAGCCGATTAAATTTTAACCCAGGGTTAGCGGTAATCGTCCTTTGAACAACCAGGCCTTGTGTCCCACCAATGGGGGGAAAATTTCCCCCATTGTCCCCCACAGTTCCGCGACTCCCCCAACTCTCCTTCGCGATACCACTGTAGCAGCACTTTGTAGAGACATACTAAACACTGATGTGTAAAGTTGCTTAACTAGCACGCTGTTTACATGAAGCCGGACCGAAAACTAGAACTTGATCAAATTTGAACCGACTTGAACTTAAACCGCGAGTTGGCGTCAAAGTTCTGTTTCACCTGTCTCCATACATCAAATATTGCACAGATGAAGCGGTTAATCATCAGTAAACCCTATATCACTTGGGGTCTTGGGCCTTTGGTTAATTAGTACATGCATCTTTGGGTCATATTGAATGATATCTTCTTACTTTCATAGATTTCATCTGATAGTTTGCAGTAGTCAATGCTGCTGCGTTTGCCACCTAGGTATACGAGAACAAAAAAAATGTATATAAGACAACTTTACAAGAACACCTTTTTCTTGTCAAGTTGGGTAGCGTAGTGCCACAGTCTCCTGTTACAGCTATTATATCACCCGTCTTAGCAAACAGGTAGCAGCTTCACATTTTAGGAAGCGTTCATTATTTATGGCTCGGGTTGGTACCGAAGAGAAAAGGGTTAAAAATAATTTTAACCAACCAAACCAACAGGTGTACCTGCTGTCTACAAAACAACTTATAAGTAAAACAAGTAAAATCTGGGTTTTATAACTGTTACTATAGAATATAACACCAAATAGATATACTTGAAAAGTTGGGAGAGCACTCAAAAATCTAGAGTTGCTCTAGGCTGTTGCCTCAAGCAACTCTTACACTTTTCTCATGCTCTCCCAACTTCCCTTGTGCATCCGTAACTCAATGGAGCACGCCAAATCATAAACCATTCCTAGGGATAGATTTCATTAGAATGAATATTTCGCATTTACATTTGATTGATTGAAGAAATGTACATCAAATGTTCACACAAAAATAATTTGAGCACCAAAAATTATTTGACAATAGCAAAAATGTGATTGTTCGAGTTTTTGCTTTTGTACTGTTCATGTGAAATTGTATTGATGTAAAAACTAGTGAGTTTTCAAAGAGCTCAAACGGAACTCACTCTTTGGGCTGGTGCAACTTCTAAACTCTTTGAAAACTCCGTCGCTTGAATTAGTCCGCAGTTACACTGGGAAACATATGATCCCCGAAAACCAAACACAATAATCAGATGTTTCTGGCAGATGAAATATTAAGACTATGACAGCCAGGCTGCTTTCTTAAAGCAACTAGGTATCCCACACTACCTGAACCTCCCCCATTGGTGTACAGTACACTGTATTTCATTAAAAGGACATTAGATTTTTTAGTATTGCAAATATCAAAAGGTTTATACTTGGTCTTAGGAAATTTTTGCTGACCAAACTCTGGAACGCCACGAAACGGGACTTAAAACCGCAACCATCTGAATGCTAGCCAGACGCTAAAACCACTGAGCCATTAGAACTCAGATGGCAGAGCAAGGTTACCTTTGGTAGTTAAACTCGGGACAAGCCCGTTGCCAATGACTTCCAAAATTCAAATTAACATCTACCTGAAGATTTACCTACATCTAACGGCTTGCAGTCCTGCAAGTCACAGCAGACTGGCTTGTCCCAGGTTTAAGTAAGAGATAAATACCGACGTTCCAGGTATTTATCTAACTTAGTTCATGATGATTACCTCAGCCGAGGTAACTGAGTGATTTTGAGAACCGTGGTACATCTAAGAAAACCGGGGTGATCATGAACTGAATACTGAAAGTAACCTTGTTCTCCAGTCGGAGTTCTAGTGGCTCAATGGTGAGAGCATCTAACTAGCATTCAGAAGGTTGCAGGTTTGAGTTCTGTCTGGAGCTCAGAGTTTTTCTGCATCCATGGTGTTCCAGAGTTTTTCTGAGTCCATGGCATTCAAGAGTTTCACCAACAAAAATTTCCTAAGATTTTCATTAGTATCAAAATGCAAACTCAAAATTCAAAGTCAGGTTTATGCTTACCATGCTGGTGTCCATTACAGTTGGCCAAGCAGTCTTGTAAATACACTTTGGCATCCATACTTCCACTTTGCTTGTTTTGAATGTACAGAACTAGTAAATAAGCATAACAGATGTGTATGTGATCTACATGACAGACTAATCATGAGAGAAGAAGTAGTACAACCTCCAAATTGAATGTTGAGGTTAAGATCCCTGTTGGCCTTCCAAAAAATTGAAACCTATGACGAAATGTTGCAAATCACTTTCCAAGATATAGTTTTCCCCCTTTTTTTCTTTTCTTTCATTCTTAGAAAAAATTAATTGTATTCCAGCTGACTTTACCTATCTTTAGTAATGACTTGATCTGACTAACGTCTATCAATCTAAATACTGTCTATCCAAGTTTAGCTTATGTTTTGACTCATGTTGCCTAAGAAATTGTATGACTTTGCTCAACTCAAAACTCAACTTCCTTAGGACTTGACTAGAGACTCAAGTTCAAGTGAGTGGACTGCAACAGCCATGCTATGCAAATCTGGATTCAATTGATGCAATGGACCAACATTGATACAGAATTTTACACAAATGTGAACTCAGAAAAACAAATTTCAAACTCAGCAGTTATTTGACTACAGTTGTAGGCACGAGCATTCACCTAGTGGCAAAACCCATCAGGATAATAAGCTTTTCAGTGATGTTTGAAAAACAAGATTATGGTAAATCTGAATGAAATTATCCATAATTACCACCTGGGAATTGCAGATTTATAAATAAGAGGGATTTAGAGATGGTATGGAGTAAATGTGCCTTTACATTAGCATCCAGTTTTCCTTTCCACTTGTTATTACAAATTTGCCACTACTGTGACCAAAAAGCTGGAAAATGTCCAGCAATGTCCCTGGGAGGAGATGGCCATTGCTGGAATTGACTGATACATGATAAGTATCAAAGAAAATGTTTGGTAAACATAACCTCAAATGCCTAAATACTACTGCAACTAAATTGAATGGATTTATGTCTTGGTGGATCTAGATCTTGGCAGATTATTCCCTCACCATCAAACATTAGATTTAAAATGTTACAAATTATTTGAAAAGGCATGTGCCACTAAGGTTGAAATAATAGAGTGCTTTGTTTTTCACTTGTTCTTTCAAAGACAGAAGGCTGTTCAAGGTAGACCTGCCAAGTCTTGCTAACATAAATGAGGGACATGCGTCAACCAAGAATCTTTTAACTTGCATGTTTTCTCTTTTTGACAGGGGGACCACTACTGGTAGCCATTTTTGGTCACAAATGTGATGGCACAGAATTGCCCAGCCCATAATGCATTTCACTCCAAAACTAGTACCAGACCTCACTGGGACCAACTCACACAATCTTGGACTCTTTTGAAACCAGGAAGAGCCAATCAAGTTAGTTTTAGCAGTAGCAAATTATGCAATTTGTTGTTTTAGATCCTCTTGCACAACATGTATTATTCAAGGTTTGCAGAGGGAAGAGTCATAATGCATGGAAATGTGGAAATGCATAACTTTAAGGTCATTTTATTCATGTGGGCAGGACAGTGGGAACAAAAGTAGAATGTGTGATTTTCTCGTGGAATGTGGGACACTTGGCAGGTCAGTCAAGGGGCAAGCACCCAACTCAACTGTTGGTTTGCAATCAATCTCTTGAGATTCAGAAAACAACAATACAGCGGCCATGTTGGAAGGAACATACGTAAAATATAATACTTGTTAAAATGAGATTCTTTTGTTGAAGTTCTTCCAAAATGGCCGCCATGACGTCAATTGCAAACCAAGAATATCACATTTTTTTGGGTCAGAAATGGACTTCAAGTGGATGAAATCTATCGTTCGGGTTCCAGAAGAAATGTATTACCGACCACGCATTCAGATCTCCCTACACAAGTTCAAATGATAGATCTCATCGATATCTGATTACTGAATTTGCTCTTTAGTTCCACTTTTCCCTCTATTTACATGAAGGAACTCTACATCGTGAAGAATTCAAGAAAGTAACGTACCTATTTAAACGTCGAGGTGGGCTTGAACAAGATCATTTGGTTGTGTTGAGACTCTGGTGCTTCCACTTCGCAAAAATTTCTTTCGCAGACAACCATAATCCCGTCGATCGTGATCGGCCATTACAACTTCCAACTGTCAATATAGCAAAATTTTCAATACTTCAAGTAACGACATCGTGTTGGATTTTCCGCTGACCAAATGTTACCGATAAAAGGTGAATTGAGGGGAGCTGTCAAGGGGAATAGGAAGTAGATTATATTTTCCCGCCTTTTGGCATTCCAGCCGAATACGTACGTAGGAATCAATCCTGGGTCCAAGATTGAAAACCTCGAGGATTAATTTTCACTTCATTCTTTCAGATTGGCCAGATATCGACCTTGACGTGCATTTTGGACCTGTTTCAGGATGGTTTGAGCTAGACCTCCAGTGAAAGTGTGAACACTCACGCAGCACTACCATTCCAAACTTTAAAATTAGATTTTGAGTACGGTTGTCGGACAGTGTTAAGCCTTTATCAAACGAGAACGGAAGTTACCGCAAGTTAACTTGGGACGTGCGATGCCACCAGTCAAACGGTGCCACAAGTTTTGCATTTCTGCTATTTTCCATGGTTTTGCGGGAGAGTTATGAGTATAACTTTCCCTGTATTTCTTAGAATTTTTCTCTTCATGATCTGTTTGAGAATGGCTCTTAAAATCGTCAAATTCGAACAAGTTCAAATTCGCTGCAAGCTAACTCGAGCTGCCATGTAAGCACGAATGTTGGACTATCTTAAACCACTTTCAGATTGCTGTGAGATCCATCCAGAGCTGTTACGTGAACACTGGCGCTGGACCTCCTCTGACTGGTTTGACATCGTTTTCATGCAATCTAGGATCGTATACTTGGATCGGTCGAATATCCCTCCGAAATGGTCCGGTATATTAGACCGATTAAAGAGTGAGCAGGTGCATAGTTAATTTATTAACTATGATAGGTGGTTAAGTCTTCAATCTTAACCTATGTAATCAACCTATCTTAAAGGATTGGTTGCTCACTTGTATCGCTTTTCGTTTGCCCTTGGCAATTTGTTTCTTCATCATTAGTTTAAAAGTGAAGTACACTGGCAGCCAAAAAGAACTGTACAAGGGCAACTTTCTTGGGTAAAGGATAACTATGGTTTATGGCTGGCAGGAATGGATTTTACTAACTCTTACGCCAAAGCAGTCAATGTCACTAAATTCTGAGGTACGAAGGGGGTTTTAGTCGATCTTTTTTTTTTGTGACAAACTGTCTCTACTTCCACCACCTAAAGGAGGCCAACTTGACGACCGCAACAAAAAAAAAGCCACACCTTACTTCTCGTCACAAGAAGGTTCGCTTAGATTTTGCACCAGCCTACAATGATTGGACAGCTGAACAGTGTTACCAAGTTATATTCAGTGATATTCAAGTCAAGAGTTTTTCGCCATAAAGACTGGTTTACATTTAGTTGCAACCGTGTCGTAGTGGTCGTACGGATAGAGGATCTATTTCTGCAACAGGTAAAGACAGCTTCGCGACCAGCAAAGACAAGTCACCGGCCAAGTTTTCAAATGGAAACACAAGAAAGATGGTGATGTACATCAGGAGGATGGAAGACGAGGAATTTAAGGAAAATTGCATCCAACCAGCTGTGAAATGTGGATGATGGTCTGGGGGCGAGATGCATTAGCTCACGAGGTGTTCACGTGCGTCATATCCCTGCGGGCTGGATATTCTAGCAGAATAACGCAACAAGCCAAATCCCCAGGCAAGTCAGGGAATCGTTTGACGAGGCGAGAATCATCGTGGTCAATGGGTTGCCACAGTGATTAGACTTCAACCCAACTGAGGCAACCTGTAGGACCAGATAAATACCTTTCTAACTGACAGTGTACTTCGGTTATGACTTAATTCCTTGCTGGAAATTTTCCAATCAAACCGCTAGGTAACCCAACGCGATGTTACTCTCACTAATGGATTAAAAAGTTCGGTTACGGATTGGTAAAAGATTTTCTGAATAAACATTTCAGTCTAAGAACGTCAGAATAAGATCATATAAACCTCTAAGTTACATTCATATTCCAAGCAGTTTCATAGTGCTGGACGTTTGGTATATTATTAAAGTAGTTACATTTGTAGGAAATACTTTATAAGGCTTTTTTTGTTTCAGGCCTTTCAGGCGGTGGAGATTCGTTGGGCTCGTTATCTTTGCTGGAGTTATTTTCTTTGGCAGCTTTAAGCTGTTCTTCAGTATGATCTTGGTAGCTATAAAAACAAACAAACAAAAATAAAACAAAAGAGCCCAGATAGATAAGCTTAGTAATCGTAGCACAGCAAAACGTAGGATAATATAAACTAGCATAATTCTTGAAGTACATACGACTTGAAAAATTTAGTTTAGAAGAAACCATATCTGGTGAAAGAACTTTTGAAATTATGAAGATTGGCCTTTAAAGCTTTCCATTATCTCACTTCGCTCTGGAGATACAGAGATTTGTTTAATACGTAAGTAAATAACTCAAGTTTCTACGTCACACTGCATAATGGCTTGTTGGAAAATCACGTACACCTTCGAAGTTATCACCAGAAATCACTTGGAATTGTTCTTGAGCACGTATAGATCCCAAGGCAATAAACAAGGAAAGTTTCGAGAGACTTAACTGAATAATGTCAAAGATGTACACGATTTCTCAGTAAGTAATTATGTGGTCTGACGTAGAAAGTCGAGTTATTTACACATTAAACAAATCTTAATATCTCCAATGCGAAGTGAGATAACGGAGCGATATAAAGGCCAATCTTCATAACTTCAAGTTCTTTCAGCAGATATAGTTTCTTTTGAACTGATTTTTGAAGTCATATGCCCTTTAGCCATACAACACGACATTCGCACTCTTTGATCTTGCATCCGGTTGTTCGAAGCCCGGGTAGTTTATCCGCTGGGTAAGTCTTGGCGAATGAGTAGCGTTTTTCAAGCACTGAACAGCAGAACTTTAAGTCGATTCGCTGAATAGGGAGATACCCACTGGATAGTTCTACTCATAAAGGAAAAAACAAACTCCGAATAATAACGTCATCTTGATAACTCAAGATATGAGCTAAAATCAAGAGAGTTACAATGAAATTGTGATACTTCGTCTTTATTTCAAAGACATCATCAGACAGACTGTCTGATGAAAGACGAAGTATCACAATTTCATTGTAACTATCTTGATTTTAGCTCATATCTTGAGTTATCAAGATGACACTATTGTTCGGAGTTTGTTTCTTCCTTTATTTCTTTAAGTTGTCGGCTGGTTCTGGATTATAGTTCTACTCGGTGGATAAAATTCAAGTTCGGTTGTATGGATACCGCTGTTCACTTCAGAGGACTTATTTTCCGTATAAGCTATTCAGACTTTGAACAACTGGCCCATAATCTACCCGTTAGACATTATTAAACCAAACCTGAACATACCAGGCAAGGGTCAATCAATTGTCACGATTGAGATATAGGAGTTAACATTGCGAGTCAAGCTTAACGGCCACGAGCAGCCGTAGGCTCCGAGTGGACGTTCAAACTGCACGAGCGAGTTAAATCCTTTATCACACGAGCGAATTTTGATTAACCAACTCATCTCACCGTTCATTATCTCACCGTACTTTACCGTTAAGAAAACGTTGGTCGTCGCAAAGTAGGACATGCGCTCATTACCATGCAAGAAACGGTTATCACACTCTTTTGTAAGGTTATCACGCTAACGAATACACGCACAATTCAAACAATGAATTGCAGGTGTGTCATGAGATAATATCATATTATTCACAATATAATCTGCAGTATAATACAAAATACCAGGTGACCTCTAGGTCACTAACCTAAACCCTAGTTACCAGTAACTGATTAGAGTAAGTATAAATATACACCAACTGTAATGGATCATTTTGTTCTAGAAGTCGCTCATTTTTAGGAATAAGTGAAGTAGAATCATTTATCGCATGGAGAAGTATTTGAGGGTTACCCATCCTAGGAATTTCTTAACCCAGGGGCCACTTACCGCAGGGACTATTAACCTCACCTCAGGCGTAACTTGTCCCAGAGGCTTCCGTATCGGCGGTTAACTAGTTTAACCAAATCTGTCATACTGGGTCACAGTATCTGGCTTGTGGAAAATGTTCGGCTCAAGTCTCCGTGCGGTGCCATATCAATTAAAAATAGAAATAGACATATACCTTCGACATATACCTTTCCTTTAAACGAAATTATGTCACTTTAAAGAGGAGATTTCAGATCACATAAAATAAAGGTGGCAAATTCAACGAAAAGCTGTAAAACAAGAAAGTGAGATTTCAAAAGGAACATGCATGCACCTGTCCACGGAAAACCACGTTTGTACAACCGAATAGATAAAGATAGACAATGAATACAATCTTTTTGTACCAAAGTCTTAAATTATCGATGTTTTATTGGCATCTGAAATTTCAATAACTTAGATCAACAATTACATTATCAAATAAAGATAGTTTCAAAACAAAAATATGTTAAAGGATTCTGCCTCTACGTTTGTTAAAGCGTCCTTTGACGCTTGTTGTTATAAATTTTTAAATCAGATACAGATATTTCCTTCAAACGGTACATTCTTAAATTATTTCGGATATAGGACTTCAATTAGAGTCTTTCAGATACCAGACTTTATACTAAATTTATTTATCCATTGTCACAATCGGGAAATCCAGAAAAAAAGGACTTTGAACCGAACAAACGTTACGTCGTTCCGTTGGCCTCCTCGTGTGGCCTTTATGTGTACTCGGATTCGACCAGTCACAGCGCAAAACTGCAAAGCCCAACATTTGCCACAGACTGGTTGGTATTTGTTATGTCGAAGAAGGGACCACAAGAATTGTGGTCGAAACATTGTAATACTCACGTGAAAAGATTCTTTACTTCTCCACGAATAAAGGCGAGAGTGATTGGCGTGCCAAGGCATGCTGGTACCAAGTAAAGCAAAGCAGGCTGGGCCGCCTTGAAAACGTGCATCACAAGAACTGTTAGGACCAGGCCAAGGAAATAGGCAACCATAGTGGAGTAGAAATACACAGGACGTTTCGATTCACTGCCATGATTCCTGGAAACGAGTTCAAAATTGAAGGCATGGCTACGATGTTCCTAACTGATAGCGATAATTCAATAGAAGGTTTTCGGACTTCTATGTTGGAGTCGAAATATCGGATGCAAAATGTCCACATGTACCTTTAAATTTCGGAGAATTTTGTCTCGAAAGTAACTGCCTCACATTGGGTCATTTTCTATTCACAGAGACTTGGCTTTCAAGGCTAATGTCTGCGAAAACTTTGATGGTACACTGATAGATTTTAGTTAGAAAATCTAGTCTTACACATGAAGGCACACAGGACTTTGTAGTAGTACAGCTCCGCCTTAAACGTCAGCGATTACGAAACCGATCGGAATCCGAACAAACTGATCAAACATCAAATTGTGTCAAGCCGGTTCAGGTGGCTCTGGGTTCTGGTTGGGTTTCGGATACGCTTTAAGCTTTCTGATCTATTCAAATTCAGACTTTTTCGCATTCTGATTAATTTGGATTAGATCAGTTGACAAATTCGCACAGCACAAAGTGGTTGAGTTATTGAGGGTCACTCACAGACTCTTACGTTTGAAATCCGTTCTTTCTTCCAACCCCTGCTTCTAGCACTTGTCTACATCGTTTTATAATCGCCTTTGTTTTATGTCTGTATTCATGTTATAGCTGTCGCGTATTGTTGGAATCAGGTTGACGTCGGGTTTGCGGGTACTAGGTTAAATAGGTTAAGTCCGGCTGGGCTAGGGCTATGATCCGTTTGATCGGATACGTTTTAGTTTCAGCTAGATAAATGGTACACAGTCTTACCTGTTGTCGAACCTTAATAGCAGTGCAATAAATATCCCTACAGAAACAGTTAAACATTGTTAAAATGTAAGAGGCGTCTAACTTCCACGAGAAGGTTAACTACCAGGGGAAGGATATATCAAGGGCAGAAAGGAACGAAATAATGACGGAAAGCCGAGGACAGAGAGGAAATAACGGTGACTGAATGAAGGAGAGGTAATGTGAGGGAAAGCAAAGGGCGAGAGGCAAAGGGGATAGGGAGAACGTAAAGATGGCAGTTCAACGAGTTAGACAGGACCCAGTTGTTCAAAGGACGATTACTGCTAATTCTGGGTAAAAATCTAATCGGCTCTTTTGTTTTCAGAATAAAATCTTTCTGTATTTACAAGACATATAAACAGATAACTTCAACATCCTTTCCAACGTTAGCAGTATTTCATCCACAAAGTTTAGAAAGATAGTGAGACTAAACTGACTCACTGCTGCCATAGGGGAACGCGGCCCGCTAATTTCTATAGTAAAAGACGAAAAAAAAAGCGCGATATTTTGGTTCATTTAGTAGAACAACTAGAATTTGGAACAATACAGCTCGCCCATCGTGCAGTCTAACCTATCTCATCACATGCTATTATTGGTTATTATCATTGTTTTATTCTTGTAAATTTAATTCATTTTTACTCGCTGTGGCACTCTGTGCCAACAGCGACTCTAAGAATGGGCTCCGGATTTTCGTATTTGGTTTTCATGTAAGCAGAAATATAACGAATCCATGCTTTGATGGGCTCATGTTATCAAGATTGCTGATGCACTATGCATGTGCTATTGAAGTTCGTCAAGTTTCAGCTTGTTTTCCTGTTGAATAAATTACAGATGTACAAAATTTTGCGATCTCTATTTGTCATAATGCGATGGTGGGTCCTGCCACAATACTATCACCACAGAAGTCACGAATAAGCAATTTACGGAAGTAAGAAATTTCATAGCCACAGCGACTAAGCGTTTATCGCAGCGTCTTGTTGACTTCAGGACCCACAGTAATCGTTTTCGAGTTCCCGTCTTTTCCCATAATTTAAATAGGTGACGTTTTAAAATAAATTAAAAAGTATATAAAATAAATAAATTTACTTACCTGGAATGACGATATCCCCTAGTCCCAGCATCGCAAAGTTTTTAGCGTAAAAGCCTTTCTCCAAAATATCCATAGGGAAAGTCACTAAAACCCAGCCAGAAATATTAAGGATTACGACCGAAAGAAATAATCGTTAAAAAATGGAAATGAACTAATGTGCACATAGCTAAAACTTTAATTATTTTGTGCAATTGAAGTAGTCAACATTGTTGCTCGTAAGGAGAAACTAAAGCAGTTGGATAGCACTATAGCGCTATCATAATCTCAAAATTTCCGTTTTATTTGTATTCCTTCAGAAGTTTAAAAACTACAGGTTCATGAATACATGCAGAAGAACAAATGCTAGGAGTTTACGGATCCGAGCGTTAGAAGTCGGTAGACTTTCCTCATTCAACGCGCACGGAAGTAACGCGCACGAACTTTTAATGCGGCAGTTTCCCCCTTATGTCTGATCGGTGATGGCGTAAATAGTTGTCTCGCAGAATAACTTATTGCGAAGTAGTTTTATACGAAATCCCAACTTACACTTGATTGGTGCCTCAAAAGATTTTGCTACGGTTACCATGACATCAGTACCAAATACCTGTGAAGATACAAGAAATTAACATTTATGAGGGAAAAAATGACAGATCCAGCGAACTGGGTTGACTTTTAAGTCGGTTGTCAGAGAATTCTTTTTATCATGGCACATTGTTTAATTCAACCATGCAACTTTTTACCATATCTATGAAGAAAAAGCCTGCATTCTGTGAACGACCTGCGTGAAACCTATTCACATACTGTATTACAACTTGCTACTCTAGTTGTTCAACTCGACACTGTTCCCCAGCGTCAAATTATGATTTCAGTTTCTACCGAACTTGTGGCAACAAAAAACTAGCCCCGATACATCGCATTTCATGCAACTTGAAACAAACTTACCCAGAAAATATCATAAATAAACAATCCGCCAAGTAGTATACATCCAGTCAGGACACTAGAACAAATTAACAAATGAACAATTAAGCTAAATTAACCCTGTTCCACCTGAATGTCTCCCCTTCACCAATAAAATCGACTGGCGTTAGCCACAGTAGAATAATAGACTCGTCTAAAAGGAAGTTTCAGATTTAGTCTGAGCGCTGAGATTCGGCCTAGATAACAAGCGACACGATAATCAAGCAATTCATTTAATCATTTTAAGAAATAAATATGCTTCGATTGCCGAGAAGCCTTTTTTTACTTAAATTAATTAAAAAATCAGTTACGACTACGGCACTGGCTTGATAAAGAGTAACTGAATTCAATTGACCACTACAGAAACTCCGAAAAGACTGAGCTGTGGGTAACCTATACACGAGTTGTAACTGGCTGAAGTTTTAAAACGACCAATCATAGCGCACGATAGTTGCATACAAGAGCTTAGTTGCGTGAAACAGTTATGTGAAAATCGAATAAATTAACTAAATACTTACGGCTCGCACATAAAACTCAAAAAGAACTCATTAATCTGCCTTAATGGAGAGCTTAAGCAACAGGCATCCTTAATTAAGGGACAGTTTTTTTTTTCAATAGAATTTTTCATCCAAAACAAAAAAATGAATATTTTCAAATATCAAGGGCATCATTGAACATCAAAAATGCCGTTTTCACTCTACACGGACGTCAATAATAGGGTTTCAACGCTCTAAAGATGACGTCTAATCTTAAAACGGCAACATCTATCAGTTGAGTTCACAGCTGACAAGCTGACTAGACATGTGATAATCTCTCTTGGGATTTTTAAGGTCATTTATCACCTTAGTTTGAATGAAAAATTCTTTTGCAAGAATACACTGCTACATTCAAGAAACCTACTTGGCAAATCCTCCTCTTGTCGTTCATGACTCAAAATCGTCGGTTACTTTAGCTCTCTATTAAGCCATTTAACTTCAATGTAATGACTCGGACTCGAATTTCAGCAAGTTGGGTATAAGCCTATGGTTCTAGTCACAGAGATAAAATCTGCAGCATCTGAATACCTATACACGTCAAACCAAACTTACCTATTTAATTGAAGAAGTTCAACACCATTAATAGCGAAAGCTAGACCAAATACATTGTTGGCAATCCAATGCTAAAACACAGAGAAATACGCAACTTTGAACATCGTTCTTCACATTTTTCGGAATTTTAGAAGAAAAAAATTATCTTAAAAACAGAAAACATGCACAGCCAGAAAAATGTACCTTTTTCAACAGATACCAAATTCCAAATATGGTTGAGCAAGTTAAACAAAGCAGATCAATACGATCAAATTCGTAATCCATTACATCTAAAAAAATAATCACACAATATGGCATTGCCTCGGTTTAACCTTTGTCCTCGGACAACTGATAGACATCATTTCGTACATCTGATATTCCTTCTTGTTGGTCTTTCTTGCAGGATATTTTTCACCAAAAGACTCATTAATAATTCAGGAGAAAACCACAAAAAAAATGGCCGGCTAATTACAAAACTGTAAGTCAGATACAGCTTCGTCATACTTTGTGCTTGTGAAAGATTTAAGGCCAGGCAACTATTTTGAGTGGAGATGTTGGAGTTTGAGTGTTGGGCCATTCAAAAATAATGTGCAGCCTTGTCATTTTCTATGTCATACTGTTAAAAGGCCTGCACTGCCTGCATTGTGGGCTATCACACCCATTGCACCTTGCGACTGGGCAAATGAACGATACATTTGGAATTCCATGTACTGTAATATTAAATAATTAGCATCACAAAAGTAATATCCTACCAGTTTTTTTCTCTCCAGTTCCTTCTGTACAAGTCAACTTGTATGGGACATTAGGAATAATCCCAGATAACAATGGTTCAACATTGGGCCTTAAAGAAAGACCAGTGGATCACAAGATGATTTTACTTAAGTATTTTTACATTGCTGTATATTTGGTCAAAAAATTTTTTGAGTGTCAGAATGAAATACTTTAAGACTCAACCATGATCAATTGCAAAAAATACAACTCTAAAGGGCCAACAGCCAGGAATACAATGCATAACCCTGCAAGTCTAGTGCAGAGCTCCAAAACCTTGTACACTGTACAGTAAATTGCCCTTTTAATTTTATATACAACACTAGTTGACATATGCCTTGTTACTGTAACACTTTGGTCAACATTAATTTCTTCTCAAGAATACAGCTCACTGACCTTCAAATTAAAGTAAATATTAAAAAAGTATCTCTTACCTCAGTATGTGGGTCAATGCCAACACACCTAACACAAAGAAATATATGGCCATAAGTAGATTAAGGTATTCCTTGTTGAAAATCTGAAAAAAAGTGGGGGAAAATGTATTGTTACATCTGTTAATGGACTGTAAACTTTTCAACAAATATGCATTCTAGGAAAATGCCAGTGAGGCACCAACAGAACTTAAAGCATTGATAACCATGATTCTCAGTAATAAACAACAAAAACATTGAGAGTTGCAATTACTAATGCCATTACAGAAGTG
This sequence comes from Nanipora kamurai, assembly GCA_036872915.1. NCBI lineage: Eukaryota > Metazoa > Cnidaria > Anthozoa > Scleralcyonacea > Helioporidae > Nanipora > Nanipora kamurai. The sequence continues at coordinate 232,643 of JBAHVQ010000025.1, forward strand.
TGCAACACAAGCTGCTTATAGTCCAACTCATGCATAAGGTACAGATATGTTTGTTACTTTGTAACATTTTTAAGTACTGTATTCCTCAGAGTATAAGTCAACTTAATAAGACCCAACTTTTGGGCTGAAAATCCACCTCAACATATACAAGGGTCATGAAATTTATTAATCTATTGTGCATTGTCGTCCCTAGAGCCTCTTTGTTGCTGGCGTATGATAAAAGGCTCTGGGATAATCTGTACCTGAACCCACTAGTATTGAGGGCTTCCGGTTTCAATTTGCTTTCATTGAAATCAACATCTGTTCAGTTACATCACTTAATAAGGTAGTGGTTGGCTGTTACAATTGTGTAATAAAAGGGTTCAAAATATTAGTAGTCAAAATGGAGCAAATGTTGTTTTCCTCTTTGAAATCAACTGAGTGTGCCTGACTTCCACTAATTAACAAGAATGAACAAATAACCAATGAGAGTTCTTATATTTTTGGACTCCTCCTGAGCCTTTTATCGCACACCAGCAAGAAAGAGGCTCTCAGAACAAGAATGTCTATTGTGGAGGTCAACCTTGTACCCAGGGCCTCCCAAGCACCTAAAAGTTGCACATGTGCATCAATATAATGTCAACAACCCATAAATGAACAAAACACAAATCAAGTTTCATAATAAAATTTTTGGAATTTGCCAAAGAGTTAAACAATTGTGGAGCAAGTTGATAAAATTTGGGGTCAAAAAGTCGGCTGAAACAACCCGAAGCAAGAGCAGTGAAGACAAAATGGAACGTGACCTCTTTTGGCTCTATGAAGATCAAACCACACAGGCGAAATTGAATGAACTGTTTGACGAAGGAAGAGCTCAACAGATTTTGAGACTGTTTTTTCATGATTTAAATAACTTATAAACATTTTACACTGGTATTGCCTTAAAATAAGCTTATATAAATACAAGCATGTTTGGTAAACAACTATTATTTACAGTCTATTCTGTTGTGATTGTTTGAGTCTGAAAACACTTACTGAATTAAAGCAGCTGGGAATTAAAAACCTGTGTCCAGGAACTGATGTAATTTCACTCAACTTATACTCAAAGTATTAAAAAATCATCGTTTTGAATTAAAGAAATTAAGGATTGACTTATGATGCCAGGCCAACTTGTACTCTGAGTAGTAATGGTATTGACTTAGAAGAGCAATAAAGTGGGTCCAGGTCCAAGCCAGAAACAGAGGTCTGATATTTCCCTAGTTGATGTTGAATAAGCAAGGTCAATAAGAGGTTTATTATTATTATAGCTTAAAATGTATAACTCTCGCACTCAAAAATCTACCTTCCCTTTATTAAAAACACATGCTACCTTGAATATGATGTAAAGTCCAAGTAAGGCACCACTTGCTATGAGAGGAAACATGAATGCATCTTTGTGAGTCATACTATCAGGTTTCTCCCCATTTTCCTGAAAAAACCCCAACAATTGTAGAGTATAGCTTTAACATGATTTTATGCAACTGAAGGTAAGAAAATGTAAAAGTGAAATGTGCAAATGAAGCATAGCCAGCACTGGGCTAGATGGGGTGTACATGTCCCAAAGACCAAGGTGCAGAGAAGGTATATATTATAATAGACAAGGTATAGACAAGTAGTATAGGTTGTCAAAGAAGATGTTTTTGTGTGAAATTACCTTAAATTTTGCACATAAATCATATTCCTAACCCTAACCTAACCTAACCCTAACCTAACCTCTGACCCTAAACCCTAACCCTAAACCCTAACCCCTAACCCTAGTCACTTTCATGAGCAGGAATTGCCTCCCTTGTTCCTCCATTTTTTCCTATGCCTATGACAATAATTTTATTTTAACTACTGTATTTTTTTAATCAACAGTTTTCCTGATGCTCTTATCAAAAGCTTACAATTTGTTAAAGGGGTTTGTTGTTTTTCAGTTGTACTACAAGGAAGCTGAATACATACTGCAGAAGTGATATTAGAAACTAACTTACTGTTAACTTTGAATTAGATTAAATTTTAATATTTTTGAAGATGAACCTGTTGTAATTCAAATGCAAAGAGTAGTAACACAACAATAAAACAAACAGCAAAGTCGTAACGTTCAGTAATACGATTTTCTTAGAAGTGGATATGGTTATAGCACCTGCCAAGAGCAGGTGAAAATGCAACAGAATGTCCTCGTTAGGACTATATGAAAAAGTATTAAAGATACAGTATAGGTACATGTGTAACTCAGTTTTCTCTGTTCTAATTCATTCTGGTGTTGATTCAAAACAATAAGGCCACACCAAACCTAAGCTGACCCATTCACTTTTCCGGAAGTTCAAATCTTAAGTTGACGTGTACTTTCTTTTGATCAGTTATCTACTTATCTCTTCCTTTACACCATACATAAACTACAAAACGTAAACTACAACAAACTACATCTTCAACGTGATCAAAGCCTTCCAACAAAACTTTTCGAGTATATCAGTACTTTCTTTAGTTGAAAAATAAAATTACAATCGTAACTACTGCATTTCTCAAATGAAAATCAGCTGTCGAGTGTCGGTTACTTACCTTTTGTCGTCTGTAGTGAAGAACAGAACGAAAAGATCCAAAGAAAATTGGCAAAACTGCCATGATGATCAAACTAGAATACGCAACAACAAGCCCCTCCGGCGTGGCTGCTTGCCTTCCAGTACCATTCTTTGCTGTTTCATTAGCAGTTACATTCAATGATTCTGTAATATTAGCCATACTTCCCTTAATGTCTTCCAACTATGAGTAGTTTGAACAGTTTGGCGTGATTTCTGATCCTTTGTTAATCTCCTGCAATCTTGTCTTCGGCAGCCAATGACATTCCGACAAGTAACGCCGAAAGTTTACGCTCAAATCCGGCAATGCCTCGGTCAAAAATAAACAGACACTGGGCTGGAGTTTACTTGACTTTTCTTTTGGCGGGATAAATTCAAAATGGCTGACAGTTACTACGAAATGAGTTTAGAGGAAAATCGACTTGCTTCCTTCGAAAATTGGCCATTTCAAGACGAAGGACAGGAAGGAGTTTGTACTGCCAAACGTGTAAGCTCTATAAGAGTCCCATTTAAATAGATCTCTCCTCGGAATGAACATTTGAGATGTTGAAGTAACAGGTTTGGCTAGTACCGAATTGCCAATTTACAATATTATTTCCTAAAACTAACTGCTAAATAATTTAAGGAAAAGTCATTGTTGATTGGATAGCTTATTTAATGTCTTCTGTTAGTCCTTTGAATAGCATGACAGTGTCCCGTATCTTACTATGTTCTTCATAGTTCTTGTTTGTTGTTGTTCGGTCCACCAACCATTGTTAGTGAGCAAATTCTCAAGGCATTAAATTGTTATTTGCATTTGTAGATGGCAGAATCTGGGTTTTTCTCTTGTGCTACTGAAGCATGCCCTGACTTGGTGCGCTGTTATGTATGCTTTAAAGAGTTAGAAGGTTGGGAGCCAACAGATAATCCATGGTCAGTAAATTTTGTTACTACAGCAAAAACTACAATCAAAGGAATATTGATTCAATTTTTCTATCACAAGATGTAATTTAACCAGGGTTAAGAACAACATATACATTTATGTGAATGAAAGTGCTCTCTTGTAAGTTACTCAGTACACTTAAAGCCCTTACTAGCCAACACTTTCAAAAAATAAAGAAGAAAATGAACTTTGAAAACAAGCATCTTGTAAACTCAAGATTTCAGAAAAAAGAAACAAGACTAAATTGAAAATGGTAATATAGTCAAAATATTACAGTTTTCAATTTCGTCTTGCTTTTTTCCAAGATGCTTGTTTTTGAAGTTTGTTTTCTTCTTCAGTACACTTAATTTGGCACTTAATTGTAATATAATATGTATAACAATTTCTGGTAAGAACATCTTAGTTAGTCAAAAAACTATTAGACAAATAGTGGCAATTCTGGAGTATCAGTTGAACTACCATTTTAGTTATATACATTCTGGAATACAAATTTCATTCATAGAATACCAATTTCAGTCTACAAAGCCCTTTTGAATCATCCCTAATTGAAAATTCCAATTTTCCAAGGCAATATCTTGAGAATTTGTCCCCTAAAATATATCTTACTCCGTAATGCTCACAATGTGTCAACATCAGGTTAAAATGGTACTTACAAATATTTGTAAGTAAAATCTGAACACAGTTTTTGTTCTTGTTGGCTTAAATTCCTGAATCCATTGAGTGCTGAATTGGCAGTGTGCATAAAGCCAAAATGGTTACGGAACTGTCAAAACTTTAGAATACAGTAGTACAAACTGATGTATAAAATAAAACATTTCAAAGGATATTGTCATCTTGAAAACTCGAGATATGAGTCAATACAAGATAAACCTATTGTTGAAACTGTGATATTTCAAGTTTAATTTAAAGTTTATTTCAGACAGAATATTACAATAACATGCCAGAGTACTATACAGAAGGTGTGATTACATCATCTACACAAAATTAAGGAAACACTGATCCCTATTTACATGCTGAGAAGCTAATTAGCAATTATCACCGTCATTAATAAAATGGTTTAACCATAAACAATAAAAGTATTTGGCTATCAAAACAACAAGTGTGCATAATATCTAAATAAAAAGGTCGAGTTCTTTGGCAAAAAGTCCTCAGGCAAGAAAGAGTTAACCAGGGTTTAAAACCTATCTCCTTAAGCCCTGAGTTAAACTCAGGTTTATGAAACTTAATGTGAAGTGCTTCAATTATTAGAACTTTATTGGTGTTAGTAGACTTACTCATATGGAGAATTTTATAATTATGAAACAATAAGTTTTTAATTGAGGAAGATATGTTAGAAGAAGAGGGAAGGTCATTTAATCAGTCGTAATGAAGTTTTCACCGATGTTATGAAGTACTTTACTTTGTACTGAAGCTTTTACTGTTTTGGAACTTGCCTTACTCTTTTGGCCTTATGATTGAAAGGTTACTTCCACCAGTGCTGGCTGATCGGGAGTTTTTAAAATTAAACAGGCCACTTGCTAACTGCTTTTCTTGCAAAGATAAAGTAAATGCTCTTGGACTTGCTATTGTGGCAATAGAATTGTTCCTGAAATATTGTTGCAATCGGTTTGAGCACTAACTCTGACCAATTCAATTGATGAAGTCTTTTGAATAACTTCCTGTTTTGAATTTGACTGGTTTTTGGTTTTCAAGCCACCAATAGCAAATAGGATTACAAGAACCAATCAAATTCAAAAATGAACGTTGTTCAATGAACTTGTTCGAATGAATTGGTCGGGAACACTTGCGTAACGGACTAATGTCTGGGTTAGAGCAACTCCTAAGGGCCTCCGACCTTAAAGGGGGCCCCAATGAAATATGTCATCTCATTAGCATAACTGTATTGTAGTAAATATGCCAATGATATTAATTTCATGCCAATTGTGAATGTTTTTTGGGGGAAAATGTAGAAACGTTTTGGCCATTTTCAACCTCCAGTCTCAAGCTATGAAGCTTTAAAATTTATGTCTAAACTAAGGGAGAGTTACGTCCTAACGGGAGGGCCCCCAAACGAAAATCACTTAAGGGCCCCCACAGGTTCCGTTACGCCACGGGTCAGGAACGCTTCTATTGCCACGACAGTAGCCATCACCCAAAGTTCTCAGTGAACATACTTCAAGTCCTACAGGACCTTGATATTTTTCTTAATGCATTCATCTAGGGCAGAACACAGAGCACACTCTACCGATTGTCCTTTTGCCAAGAAAGGGAAACCGCAATCTCAGCTCACTGTGGAAGACTTCATCAAAATGGAAATTGCTAGTCAGCAAAATAGAATTGTGAGCAAGAAAGCTTCTGTTTTTAAGAAATATATACTTTGCAGGGTTCGTACGCCCCTTGGAAATCCTAGAAAACCCTGAATTTTTTTCTTCTTACCGTGGAAAAGTCCTGGAATTTTAGACTGACTCCTTGAAAACCCTGCAAAACTGAACTTGGGTTGAAGATTTTTAAATTGTCAATGATTAGTATATAAAAAATTATTCTTTCCTCTTTCGTTGAGTTGATTTGCGTATAAAACATGCAACAAATACCCCTGGAAAACTCCTGGGAAATGGCAGTAATAAGTCCTGGAAAGTCCTGGATTTTCAAAATTTTGAAGGTGTACGAACCCTGACTTTGCTATATCTATAATTGCTTTTCTTAACTGTTTAGAATAAAACAAAACACAAGACTGCGTAGGCAATCTTGAATATCGTGTACAAGGAGTTGCCGAAACTTAAGTATATATAGAAAAACTGACGTTTCAAAGTGAAGTTCCTTTATGTATACTGGATAACCCTATCAGCTAAACTACGCTGTTATCCCTAGTAGAGAAAACTCTACTTGGTCCGGCAGGGATTCGAACCCGCGACCTTCGGTTTACTAGTCCAACACTCTACCAACTGAGCTACAAGTCAAGTTGGGAGCTTGTCGCGAAATGGTGTTACTAGGGCTCTTGACATTTCGAAACATATACTAGTTTCCTCCATATCGGGACATTTAAATCCTATCTGATTTTGAATAGCTTAAGTAGAAGGATGAACTCGGGTAGAGAATAATGATGTTAGATGTTACTCCGAGTGACGAACCATACCGGACAAGCAGAGAAAACTCTACTTGGCCCGGCAGGGATTTGAACTCCGCGACCCGCGACTCAGCTCCCAACTTGACCTGTATGGTTCGTCACTCGGAGTAACATCTAACATCACTGACCTCAAATGGGTCGACAGTCCAGTCCAGTCCAGTCCGATTGCGTTTACACCGGCGAAATCTGAGTCCGTTGATGTGAACGCACCTTCAACACGTAAAGCTTAATCTCCACTAGGTAGAATTTTCCGCTCGTACTGCCTTTTTCTAGTTTTTCATTGGCTCTCAGGAATTTTTAGGCTCTCAAAAGCCAATGAGAAAAAAGGAAAAGCAGTGCGCGTGGAAAATTCGGCTGAGTGGAAACCAGGCGTAACAAAAGAAAATAGCAGTTCGCGCGGAAAAGTCCTTCTAGTAGAAATCAGGCTTTGTACTCAGGCGAAGGTCGTCCTCTCCCAGGGTGCATTCCATGTGAACTACACGGCGAAGATATATGAAGAGGTTTCTACCCACCACGCCAAGAAAGCTATAGGCGTACACCGGAGATCAATCATAAGTTCGTAAAGGAAGTTCTGCATAATCCGATTGTACGCCATCAAAAACGCAATCTTACTCCGGAAAAATTTTAAAACGCGCGGCGAAGATAATCGGTGTAACCACCGTGGAATACAGATTGGCTCCGCTCAAAACGTCAGTTTTGCTATGCTAATGGTTTGGCAGTTCTCTAACCCTTTTGGGGGAAAAAGTTGAGAGAAACGCCGCTAGTTCGGCCTTGTCGTCGTAGTTCTCAATTATATTTGAGTCATAACTGACCTCGAACTACCGCGCTCGTCTCGGTCCGTACTTAGAAACATCGGTCCGATATTTCCATAGTAGACCCAGGGTTCTTTCAATAAGTGGTAAATACTTCCCGACTAAAAACGGTAAAATGCGTAAATGTTCTGCGTTTCAGTCAAACTATTTAATATTATTTAAATTTTATTATAATTTTAGGTTATTTATGTTATATATTCCTTTAATGTGATATTGTATAAACCCCTTGCATGCATAAATTAAACGACCACTTTGGAGGACATCTTGAAAGTTCCGACATTAAACAGACCAAATAATTTATGCAAATTTTTTTAACCTGTTACACGATGCAATTTTTTGTGCAACTTGCGACAAACTCTATGTATTGCAAGTTGAATGAAAAATTGCTTCGTGTATCACCCCACTGCAACTTACAATTTCTATATTTTCATGGTGTTGCATGTTGCAATACGTGTAACAAACTTTCCGCTACTTGCAACACATTTTTTTAAGTTTTAACCAATCAGATGATGGTGCAAAGAATGTGGAAGCAGGCCATGGCGACGATACGCGGTTCGGCTCATAGACACTTATTGGGAGTTGCAGGACAACGTTGACGTGTTGCACCCTCGTTGCAACTTGCGTTGTTTTTTTCTTTTTGAGAACTTCAAGATATTTTTACAAGTTGCACAAAAAGTCACATCGTGTAACAAGGCCTTTATTTTGTCTTTTAAATTGCTTGTCTAATTTATGCGTGCAAGGGGTCCATTGCAAGACGTATACACGGCTCCATGGAAGAAAATTTCATAATGAATGAGTACCATGTTTAAATAAATCGAGAGGACTGATACATAGATGAAAGTCAAATTAAATTCTACTCTAATGAAGGATACAAAAAATGAGTATAGAATCTCCATTTGTTTGCTCAGTTCCTCTTGAGGTTAAATTCTCGTTAATTAACGCTTGTCTTGTTGTTCATTGAATAGATAAAAGAACTGCAAATGAAAACTAAGGAAATTGAAAAACTATCGGAAGACGTACGTGAAGAGCTGCTGAAACTGGTGACTTGCTAGCGCTGATGTTCACAGTACGTCTAGGTGACCTTTGCGCATTGTATAAAATGGAGCACATAGTCGGGGACAAATTAGATTCAATGATATCCTCAGAAACGTGAAAGGGATACATAGTTTTAGGTCTTATTCCTGGATTCAATATTGTTTTGTTGTTTTTTGTTTTTTCTATCCTGTTTGCGACATAAATTATTACAAACTTATTATGCGGCATCGGAATGTACAGTGAACTTAGTTCGTAAGAAAATTTATTTTTAGTTTGTGCAGTTTGTTTGGAATGTAGAATAAATTTAGTTATGCAGACTCATTTGCTCTTGGACATTGAAACAACTGATCGCTTGGCAACTTTTACATAACAAAGCCCTCCCTTCTTAGCCGACAGTTTGAAAATTGGTAAATTTAGATTCTTCTTAAAAATTCGGGTTTCCACCAGGATTTTTACGATGGGAATATATATCGTTAATGGAAATTTTGAGATTGTGATCATGACGAGCGACCGTTCACTTCTTCGGTCATCCGTCAGTTACCAAATGGATTGGTTGCATTCAAACCCTTTCAATCAAAAGACATTGATAGGATGGCATATTCAAACGAGTTAAATCGCCTGGCGTGCGCCAGAGTAAGGCCCTATTTACATGAAAGGAAGTTTCTTCTGGTTGGAGGATTACCCTTAGTCCCCGGGTGACCCTGGGCGAGGTAAGTTCAAACTCATTTCCTTGTAAATTAGAAACTACCGTTTGCTTGAGAAGTCGTAAAGTTGTCTCGGGTGGTAGGATGATCCTTCGGGTGGGGACACCCTCTTTGCAAGGGTGACCTTAGGAGTTGAGACAACTTTTTGCCACGTAGAGATCTTGTCCCCAGTAGGAGGAACAACTTTGGCATGCTGGACATGGTTTTGAAGTTGACACAGTGACATCGGTCTAACTCGATTGGTTCAAAGCTGCCTCGGGTAAGAGAGCCAACCAGATAACTTGGAATTTTCGTTCATATAAACTTTCAAAATACTAATATTAAACCACCAACGGTTTTAGGTAAGTCCCTTTATCAAGACGTGAGTCCACAAATTACTGAAGAGTTCTACACATAAAGAACGATTACATTAAAATTACAAAAAGTTTCTTATGTTAGGTCCCTAACGAAAACAAATAGTTATTACACTTCGGGTAACTAACTTTACATACACAGTTCAACAAACTTCTTAGTTTGTTACCATACTATTTCTTAAAGTTAATCGTCTTATTCAATGTTTCTATTACATTTGTACTTGACCAAACCAAAAAACTGGTAAAAGGAACACCATCCGTTCGTAATTCAATTAAATTTAATAACTAAACCAAGCAAGGGAAATTCAGGCAATACATGTATGTTTGATGCTGTAGAGTATACATTAGTTTTTAATACCATACTTATCAAAAACCTTTTCAAAAGCGTGTTCGGAAATCAAGTGTGTTTACCCTGCACAGTTAATTCGGCGCAGCACACCATAATCGCAGTCTTTTCCCAGACATTTGTTCGAGGGCTTCAATAGCGACCTCCAAGGAAACTACCACGGAAACGACGAAGTTATAAACCTTGAAACCTGCAACTAGTATTCTCCAAGCACGGCCCACTTCATCATAAACCAGTGCTCCGGAATCACCCTCATCTGAAAATGGACCGCCTCTTCTTTGTATTGTGAAACAGTTCCTTCCCCACAGCTCTCCTTTCTCTTTCCCTGTTTCAATTCTTCTTTCACACTTTGATCACTTAATCTGTTCTTTCTCAACTTTGCTCACTTCAAGAACTTTGGCATCCATTTGGGATGAGCATTCTTGGCAGAATGTTTTAAAATGAGTGTTTGTGAATATACCAAAACACGTGTCTCTTTTAAATCCATTCAGGCAGGGATGAAAATGTGCAGTGTGAAGTTGCCCTTCAGTATGCTCAGTTGTGCGACCAAATTTTCCAAACCTGACGCGATCGTCGGCCTCCGTTTCAAAATTGAGCATGGGAATAATCTCACCAGTTATCGCTGCTTTGTCGTCAAAACCAGAAACAGTGCCACTAAGTACTTCTTCCAATTCCAGTTCCTCTTCGCTAATCAGCTCCGCCACTGCTGCATCCACCCAAAATTCTCTTTGAACGACATAGCCCTCTTTTCCTGGAACGTCTTTTGTGATGTTTTTCTGTAAACCCCAGCGGTATGTCGCGATTTTCCTTGGGTACCTCTCGCTTCTAAGGACCTTTAATTCGTTCTGTTTCTTCTCGAGCTCTGGTTCAGTTATAAGAATATTAACCACCCCACTTATGACACCCTAATACTTGGTAAACCCTCCTTCAGCAATTAAAATCCTGGATGCACCCCAGGATTACCAAGCCAATATTATGAAGTTTTCAAACTATCTGTTCTGTAAAGGGTCCACAAATTAGGTTTTTTGGGACACAAGATAACATTTAAATTAGTAACAAGGAACAAGATACAAGGGGAAATAATGGACAAGATTCAGGATTTCAGAAAGTGTTGGGACACAGGAGTTACAAATATTTACATACATGGTATGGGAAAATAAACAGATCAGAGAATGGGATTCGGGATTTCTGACCGTTTCTGTCATTTCTCATATTTATTTCTTACCCTGAATATGTTAAGATTTGTTTAGAGAATCTTCACTCAGCAATGTCGGCAAGATTTTCCGGATCTTTCTAAAGCAGCAAGACAACACAAGCCAGATAGAACCAGATCACGGTTCACATCGACAACATCGGACACAGTGTATCCCATCGAAGCGGATCCCCTGACTTAGAACCCTTCACAATTTTATTATTTTGCAATTTGCAGTTAGAAATGTTGACATTTCTTATTCAAACAGTAGCTTGTACACCATTCATGCTACAAATTGGCCGTGATAGGGATCGGCTAATCAAAACTATCAGGATTACGGGAACGGTAGAAAATATTGAGTAGCATCCCGGGTAGCACAATAACGCTGTGACAACGTTGTAGAAACGTTAGATTTAGGTCGTGAAAACGTATTATCACAACGGAAATTTGTAGACTCCAGGGGACGTCGTAACAACGGTGTGGCCAACGTTGAGAATTAACGTCGTCACAACGTTCAGCGAAATGCGTTATCAAGACTTATTTGGCATGAAATGAATTTGTAAAGAATCTTATAAGTAACACTAAACATATATGGCTTTATATTCATTAAACCTTTATCCCTTCACATTCATAGATATTGACCGGACATATTACACAAGTAACTTCGTGATTTCAGTGGCGTAAGTTTGTGCTTAGGGGGCCTCCCAAACCCGCGTGAGGGCCTGGGGGAAACGTCCAAAATGCCTTTATGTCGGACATTTTTGGCTTTACTTTTTGATTAGCTCATTGCCTGGAGTCACCCTTCCAGAGTTCGTTGTTTTAAATTCGATACATAACTGCGTTTAAGTTGATTGATTATGGGGCGTAGATAATGGTGATTATTGGAATCTTACCCCTCAAGTACATTTTAAATGTACTTTTTTATAGACCCAAAAGCTTGTTATTTAATAAAAACACTTTTCTACTGATTGATACTTTGCCTTCCAGGTAAGTTGCCTTTTTTTAACGAACACATTGTTCACGTTAAACATGTAAAGGGTGCATCACCCGGGAAAATCTCGCACGCTTTCTCAAAATCCTTAAAAAACCCGCAGAAAATCTCATAAACCGCCATAAAAAAAAGTTGTTTTGTCAGTAGTACGGTCAATGACCATAATATGTCGTTCGTTAATCTATCTCTTCTTTATTTTTTAATGGGCAGATTTGAGAACATGTTTAACAAATAGATTTAATCTTTCAGTTGTCTGTTTGACTATTGATACACAGATGACGTGAAAACGTGGTAAGAATTAAAAATTGATAAATCGATAAGAGATTTCACCTTAATTGATTTGCATAAACTTTCGCTCCCACTTACTCCGTAAAATAGCTAGTATCTCCTACATAATCGATAAATATGAGCATTTAGATGCTTTCGTTTCTTAAGCACCATAAAACATTCGTAACCGATCTGTATCTGATTTATAGACTCTCACCTTAGTCGTGAATTGGTAAATCAGAAATAGGTCAGTTACTCATATTTTATCTATTACTTACTAGAACTATATTTGCTGCATGGATCCATCATATGTTAATAGAAAGGTTAGGCATAACAGCATACGGCAAATTAAACGGATGAAGTCAGACTCACGTTTGCGGTCTGCTGTGATCACGTGAATCGATTTGTACGCATGCTTCATCAAGGCTTAATAGTTACTTTGAATGCACAAAGAACATGTTAAGTTCTCAGTCCAAACGTTTTAAAGACTACTCATTTTGAATTTAGTTCTGAGACACTGTCCTACACTTATTAAAAAAAATCGCCAAATATTAAAGTTGATTTGTCTTCTTATGTCATGACTACGATTGCATGTTGTAAGGTACAGTACTTGTGAGCTTTCATACAGGAAAAATACCTTGGTCTTATCTTGTGAAACATGCAAGTAATAATTCTGTTCATGTTTTCCCGAAGCATCAAAACATTAAGAAAAAATAGAAAAGAATTCTCGTGTTGATGGCAAAAGCGAAACTGCTCACTGTCGACCACAAATGACGAACGCTCAATGACAAAGGCCATAAAAACCATGATCTGATTGGATCACGTTTACCGTTTGCAGTTTGCCGCGAACGGTGTTTAACCTCTCTCATATGTCTGCGATTCCTCAGATGGCCATCGTATCCGATCAAATGATTAATCTTTTCAACTTGACACATTCATGCAGAAACATATACCTGTACATATACAAGATTATATAGCATGAAAGTCTTTGGCGTTTATGCACTTGTGTCTAACCATGAGTGTAGTATTACGTCAATTTAGATATGTACAATATTTCTATATTTATTCGTTCATCTGAATGTGTCTGACAAACTTGTTTCTGTTCGAAACGAGGGACAACGTTCTTTCGCTAACAATCTACAAGCGAAGATTCTTTTATAATCACGTTGCTACTTGATGCCAGCATATTTTTTACTTGTAATTCATGGAAACCCATTGGTAATGCTTCGCACCGAATCTGAAAGGCAAACAAAAGTGTATGAAACTACCTAGGAATGTTGTTAGGAAATGAAATCATGGCGTATTAGTTTTCGGGGCTAATTAGACCGCGTATTCCCCATACACACTTTTTTCGCAGGAAGTAGCTCTGGTTCAAACGACTTTCAAAATTATAGCATGATGTCAACAATCGTGAAAATTGTACAATAGTTAAGTTTTTGGATGAGGTTGCAGTGACGTCACCATATCACGTCACCCAACAATGACTATATTATAGCAATGGAATACGTCCGAGCAACCTTAAATTGCCACAAACTGCTCAAAAGTTCCTAGTGTATGACGGGTCGATCCAGTCCCTCCTAACTGCAAACGGATAAAATTACAATTTCAAATAACGCGCTGAACTAACAGTTTTGCTCCCAGAATGAACTGGATTTACCCTTCATACACTAGGAACTTCCCATTGGAGAAATGGTGTATCGATAATTCACGAGGAAAAACCGAAGGAAACCGATCATAACCGAGACGAGTTTTGGAAAAATTAGGCCAACTTTTAACTCGATTTTCTCCTAAAACTTTAGTTTGTCTAAGAAGATATCCCGTGTGAGAAAGTTAGACCTTTTGTTCAACACCTCGACGAGCGCTTGAAAAAATCCCGCTTCGCTTCGTTTTTCAAACGCTCTTTTCGGTGTTTGATCGTGGAATCAACCACTCTTTCTCGTATTAGATATAATACTTGCATTTCGTGAGCAGCAACGTACCCCAGGATCTTCCCTATGGGTTGGGGGCGGGCAATGGCTGACAACGAAGGGGCTAACAGACGACCTCAAGGCTTGAAAGGCCACTAAATCCCAAACTAAGGTAATCTGAGTCAGTTTTTGTTACTTGTTCCAAAGGGACGTTATGTTTAATAAATACTAATAAGTATACCAATTTGCCATATGCAAAAGATGCGCTACGGTATCAGTAATAGAATATTATTAACTGATCAGTCATTTTGATTGTTCTTTGTGCCTTTAAGCGCAACTCGTTATTGCTTCGAACTACAGGCTTGTCGTACATTCGTAATCCAAACTGGGCGACGGGAAAGACAAAATTTTCAAACAGTTAGTCCTTTGGAATGTAATTGTATTCGCGTTATGGAGCAATAAAGCCTTAATCGAACCCCCTCCCTCAAGGTTTTCTAAACGGATTTCCGACAAATAAGAATAATGGCTCTAAAGATGATTGTGAAGTGACCACCTTCTCCCCTTCTTTACAATGCAGTAACTTTAAGATTATCAAAAGACTCTTTGCACGAAAAGATCATGGCACAAAATCTACCTCACTGGATGGCAACAGAATGTCAGAACGCGCTCAAAGACAAAAACAACACTAGCAATGTATCGCTATTCCCTCCAAATTTTTTGATATTCCGTGCTGGAGTAATTTGCTGTCCAGTTTTTCAACTTTTGTGCATATAATCAGTCCATTTGTACTAATAGTTCCTACTTTTTGATCTATCCAGTTTACACTTCCAAACAAAATAGATTAGTCAAGCCCATTTTCCAAGCATTAGAGATGCGGTTATCACGTTATAAGTTTTCAACAAAACTTTTGCTTTAACATTATGATAATATAGGGCCAGGCTTCTGATAAAATTTCAAAGCCCGGCAAAAAAAGGAGAAAGGCAATATAGAGTTTAGATTTATAGCATATGATATGTTGTGCTGCAAAGCGTAGAGAATCAGCTGGAATAACTGGGTCTGCGAACTATGAACTTAAAACAGAATGTTATAGAAGTTCATTTTCAGTTGTATATTTTTTATTAGTAGGGCACATTTATTCTCCAAAGATGTTGTGCGTTGAAAAGAAACGTTAAACCTGCTATAAATTTTAATGCTATGATGCCTCTTCTTTGTGTGCGTTTTTTGCTTCGCTTTCGTATTAAACATTAATAAGATTATGTTTTTTGGCTGATTCGTCATCGAATTTCATCTTTAAAGGTCGTGGCTTCGGGCCGATGGACTAGAATTAAAGTTAGAAAAAGATTTCGGGTTTGAATTTAAGTTGGGTTGGGTATGAATAAAATCGTCATATCGTAAGGTTATATTTGTTTGAGATTCGTGAAATAGCCGTGTCGACGTACAGGAACTCCATTGGCTATGAATGACCAACAAGATTACGATCAATTTATCATGGGTCATTAACCGATGACTTGCGGTTATTTTAAGCGCTGAACGAAATCGGTTCAATATGACTCAATCCATAAGGAAGGCGTTAAACAGCTCTTAACAAAGCAGTAATCCCTGTCCAACGATCTTTAAACAATCTATCGCCACCTGACGATTTTGCATTCACGCCCCTGAAACAAGTTTTGTTCAATTCAACTCTGAGTTTTCGGAAATACATGCTGAGTGTTTATATAAAATAATACGAAAACGGAGAGAAACGGAAGGCCCTGAAGGCTCCAAGAGAATTTCACCAGACGTGGTTGTAAACCAAGCCAGTACAAGAAGTATTAAAAAACCATAAGTAGATATTTTCAAGTCCTTTATATTTAACGCTGAAAACTACTTTTTTAGCCTTGTCAATACCCGAAACAGATTCGAAATGTGATTCTTCAATGGAGGCGTGTCGAACTCTTTGCGGAGATATCATGTAAAACTGTTGGGCTAATATCAGCACATACTATGCCACAACCTTACGCTTGTGGAGAGCTAAGTGTATGGAGTATAACCTAGTTATGTTGTTTTGGGTTTTTGTTTTACAATTCTGGAAGGTTTTAGTTCGCAGAGGAATCGGGTAAATGCAGTTCAGTCGAACTGCTTTGTTGTTCGTAAATAAAGCACACGTGCTTCCAAAGATAAGATTGTAATGGTGTTCCCCCGCGATATTCCAGTAGCGTTTGCTATTCAATCACTGGAATGGTCTCTGTCTGTTTTCGAGGTCCTTTGATGGTATTAATAGACACTTCTTGCGCATCTACAGATGTTTTTTTGCCTCATGTCACGGGGCTAACAATAAACAGAACTGCAGCACACACTTTAATTCGAAACCACTTCAAGCATAGGCCCTCAAACGGCTAACGTGTCCCAACACATTTTATGCGAGAAACGCGTTCCACCGAACTGTTGACAGCAACCTGATGGAGCACGCAAGGAATGGCACAAAACCATCTGGCTAAAACTGGGCGTTATGGGGAGAATTTGCTTGGCTCACGCGGTCCCGTTTACTCTCAGCCGACACGCTAACCAACATCCGCTGCCCCTAACTGATCTAAGCAGATTTATCTGCCATTCGCTCGGGCCTTATTTATCGGTTATATCAATTCACCGCTACTTGTTGCTTCGCAGAATCAACCATGCGCACACTTACCTTAATATCTCTACTCAATACTGGTCACAAAGTATCGCCAAATTACTTCTGCATTTGCCGATTACCACAGGGAACGGTGCCACACTCAGCGTCGACGATAATTCCTAATGCCTCTTCCAGCAGCTGTATGTACTCTATCACCCGCTTCAGGATTTCAAATTCGTTGAGTTTCTCGTCGGTGTGAATGGTTGGGACCATCTGCTTGAGTTTCCGAAGGTAGTCGCCAATGCTACCGCCACGTTGACTGTTTGTTCCAAGACGGATTGTGCGACCACGAATACGACGCACTCCCGAACGGCTGCCTCGTCTGTCGCCAGAATTGCCGTTGCGCAGATTCTCGTACGTTTGTTTCATGATTTGTCACTCTACGTTGCTGAGCTACTGCTTCACGTTTTCAGATCCGACGTTGATGTAATTCTGCACAATCTCGGTTGAATCAGGACTTGTTTGACGGAAACAGCTGTGGAACTTTGCTGACAAACTCAGACCAATTGTTCACGCTGGGATGATCGCAAAGAAGCACATGTAACGAAGATGATCTAGAAGATATGCACACGGTCATTAAAAAGCTTAAAGAGTCTAAACGATGACCGGCTGGCCGGCCTCCGATGTGATTGTTAACAAGAAGATTGTGAAAGGACGATTTTCAATCTCAATAAGATGACCAACAATGTTGTTTGAATTTCGATTGAAAATTAGCGCTGAATAGTTACCTCGTCGCTGCTGACGGCTGTGGTAAATGTACAGATTTTTTCGTAAGCTCGTCACACAAAAAGTGCCAATCAAATGTTAAGGTAAACTGGCCAAGTACTTCAATTGATCGTTTCGATTGTTCACCTACCTTTGAAATCCTAACGGCTGAATCGAACCGTTTTTTGCCGTTGGTCAAGATGGACCTTTATGCTCCTTTACCAAGTCTTTTCCAACGAGTTCTACGGTCGACCTAAGAAGCAAAGTGTTCGCTTTGGGTCAAACGTGTAAATGACTTTTTAAAGTCGGTGTCTGACTTAAGTCGTCTTATCGTTAAGTTTATTTACCCTTTCGTCATAAAAACAACGCCATGTCGAGAGAAATGAAACAGATAGGAAAATAAGGAAAACGTGTCATAAATTTCAGATCAACATGCGGGGTTTTCGAATCGTCTGAACTGTGAACACCTGCGCTTGAAAAAATATAGCCGTGTCTCGTTTTTCTTCGATAACTCGCCTAATCTAAACCATTGAGGCCCGCGCAAAAATGTGACACAAACCAGAAGGCCGTTAGATGCCGCGCCTTCATCTGCCACTTCCTTTTCTTGACTGTTGTAGGCCTGAGCTGCCCCTTAAAAGCCAACGCGTATCGCTCTGCACTCTTGTTTGTCTTGTTGTTTTAGAAAAACAGTTTATTGATGAAAGAGGGGCAACGTGAGTGTCTGTTTTGCAGTCGTTGTTTGCTTTTACTGCGGAAGAATGCTAAAACGAGCGGTGAGTTGGTCATTTGATAGGTCCCGAAATTGCGGGATAATTGGTTCAGGAGGAAAATTATGCAAATATTCAAATAAAAAGGATTGTCTTTTGAATCCCATGGCTTGTTTTTCCTCCCTCCTCTGTTTGATTAAGACCAGGTGACTTGCAGTGATGGAAATACGAACAGGATTTCCCTTCGACGAAAAATGTCTATTTCAAGACAAAATAAACTTAATGGGTTCGTGATGAACTTCTGGTATTAATCAGACCAGAAACATAACAACAGAAAAACTGTGCAGAAACAAACGATCTGTCGTGCTAACTTTCCGGGTAATTCATATGAAAATAGTACAAATTTCTGAAGTACTTTGAGTGCTTAGAGAGCTCGATGTCTTGAAGCTGTTAAAATATTGACGTGAGCAACTCAAAAGACCCTCCGGATCGACAGAAGATTCTAAGCTGCTTGGGAAGCTCTGACGTAAGCGATAGATCATTCCGCATATTAGCCTGCCTTTACCTGCTTTCCGGATCATCTGCTCGGAGTTCGCAACGGATGTTGTGACAGCCGATTTGGAAACCCAGGTGTTACGGTTGGCCATTACTGAGTCCGAAAATATGATGAGAAGAGCATGGAAATAGATAATATAATGTCCAATATAATTCTAGCCATGTTAATATAATCATATTAACCTGTTCAGTAAGTAGAGTTACTGTTATCGATCAAGGACCTGGTGTGAAAAACACCTACAAAAATACTGAGATAAAAGGGTATCAAAACTAATTGAGCCAAACTAAGATTTTATCTAGTTAACTTTGAAAGATAATATGCTGCTGCATTAAAGCCAAAAATTTTGCCACTAGCTTTTTTAAGACGCTTTTATGAGCATCGGATCTTCGTACACGATCTTCATATAATGTTTGGTATCTAATGGAAAATTTTGAATCCAGTGCGGGCAAAGATTTTGCGTGCAACTTCCTTCACAACCTTAGATTGACTTTCCTGTTGCTCGAAGGGCACCAAATTTAGCAAAGTCAGAAAGCCATAGTGAGACTTCAGGCGTGCAGGGTAATATTGACTTGTTTCCTTGTTTCTATGGTAACAGCAGCAATTTAAAACAACCTCTAAAATTCTGTTTTTAAGTTAAAGGAAAATCCGGTCATTAACCTTTCTTCTTTAATAGTTCAAAGCTTGCAAGTACAATAAAACAAATTGTACTTGCAAGCGAATGATGTCAATTTGATTACACTCTTAAACTTTTAAACAATTCTAAAATTTTTTTCCCAGTTTTTTAAATGGTTCATCTTTAAATATTGGAAGAAAAACGTGGTCCAGTGTACGCAACAGTAGATAATGCAAAAGTCCTCTGTTCAACTTAAACTTATACATTTTGAAGTCGTTTTCATCGACTGCGTTGCGATGCTAACAAGAATTCTACCAAATCTCTTCAAATTTTGAGAACTAGATCTTGAAAAATCGTTATTTGTATTGTAGCTCAACTCAACAACGCATGCTCAACAATCTCTCGAGGAACTAGCCGCCATATTTGTTTACAAGGGTAAAACTCGAGCGATAGTCTTGGTTTGTTACACTGAACTGTATTGTGACTGATAGAAAGATAGATGGACTTTCTTAAATTACGCCAACCACTTCAACAATAGGTAGATTTCCAAGTGGGGCGTGTATAATAACGTTTATATGCAACATATTAACATTTATATGCTAGATATAATTTATCATTCTGAAGAGGAAATATGGGAGTTAAAACGATGCAGAGACTTGTTATTTCTCGCATGATTGGAGGTGCCAAAGTTTCTTGCACAATAGCTTCAACCATATTCCCAATTCGAACTTGGTAGAAACAGCTTAGAGTTTGACTCTCTATAAGTTGTTTTCATGAATGGGCCCTTTGCACGACTGCATCACGTGAGTGGTACGAACTCCGGCATGCTGCAAGGCAAAGGGATGTAAACATGATGGAATAGAAAAGAATATCGTTTAATGAAGCAATATTTTCGTTTGCTTTGGATGCTCCTTTGGGTGATTTGCCATTCAGTATGGCGGATTTTGTACCGGGGGACGCAGTCCTTCAATATGGGTCTATTGAACAGTGGTTTCCCCAGGAAAAGCGTAAGGGGCCCGCTCCCCACATTTTGAGCTGTCACAACGCATTAGCTCTTCATAAAGTTTGCTACAAAACTGGCTATATTCTTTACAATACATACAATGGTCACTTACCATATGCAGTCGCACAATCTGAAACTACGAAAGAAATACGAACTATATGGTATACATATATTTCATGTCATAGTGTTAAAATACAACATCAAAAGCCATAGATTTTATCATAAACGTTTTAAAAAACAGGAAATTCTGATTAGAAATAGAAAGACTTCAGAAGAAAAACCGATCCTCTAGCAAACATGAGGTTTAGGGGTACCGACACAGTCATAAAAACCTTGGTGGACTCTTAGTTTGCCCTCCCCGGCCTTTACCCACATCCTGGATTCGCCAGTGTCGAATTTGATTTAGAGAAAATCTTTGATAGCTTTATTGACACCATGTTGTGAGTGATTTTAAACATTAGCCTGGCCTTAATCTGAGGCTTCCGCTCTTGCATACTTTTATATCCCAGGAACCTGCGAGCCAGACTTGCCTAGCCTAGTTAATTTTCCTTGTTCATTATAATTCAAGCATATACCTGTTGTGTTCCAATATGTCCGACCCGGCCTGATCGCTAGAACATATTTTTCAATAACCAGAGTGATCTGGGCTATTAATTGCCCGTGCATTTGGAAACTTGATGTCATTACAGGCGACATATGAGCCTTTGTAAAGTTTATGTCCTCAAAAAAATAATTTCTGATCCCCAGATGGAGCTTAATTATACGGAAACCAAATTTTATTTACCAGCTGATCGTTACTTTTGTGTGTATCGTGTTCAGTGGTTGGTCCAGAGCTAATATTACTTATTGCCTCAAGCTCAATTATCGGGCCAAATTTCATGACTGCACGTCAGAAATACACTTTTCCGGAATTTTTGGCTCCGTTTTACAAACTAATTCTCATGTATTCTCGTCAACTTTGATCCGGCTCAAATTTTAACAAAAGCCGATGACAGTTTTGTCTTGTTTGAGCATGTCACAATACATCCTCATGTCATGATCTCTTCAGCTTTTTATCCTCAGTTGACCACATCTGTGAGAGTTCATGAGAGTTGCAGAAACTCTCACACAAATTCTTGTCTTTCAACTCTCAGCGATCCTCATCTTGCACTGGTGACTGCGTTGGAGTTTGGACTGTACCGTCCAATAATGGGAACAGTTGACGCACACGTTACTGATAACTGAGGGCTTTTTTATTCTTGTACGCATATTTTGCATACCAAGAGACAATTCACACGTTCTCTAAATGGCGGATCCCAGCTTATACACTAGCATAGCAGTTAATCCCAGAAGACGTTTGTCAATTAACCACTTTCGCAGCATCCACAATACGAACGCGGGAGTTAAGTATTGGTTATTGAGATGGGCAAGAAGCCGATCGCGGCCAGCCCAAAGAGGCTGGGCACTAAACATGGTGAAGTGTTGCTAAGTAACGTAATGGAGTAAAGACCACGTGATTATAATCTGTTGTTTTTATTGTGCTATTTTTATAGTGCTATAATGCTATTAAAAATTCAAAATTTGTATCTCGAGTAATTAATATAACTGATTATTTGCCACCTTAGTTCTCCAAATTATTTGGGGACACTGCCCGTGGCCGCCTACAACTCTTCTCCCGCACAATATGGCTTGTCTTTGGACGGCATCTTTTTCATCAAAATTTCAAATCCATTCAAAATTCCAATGGGACCAGGTAAGGATCTGATGAACCGGAAGTCCTTTATTTTTATGCAACGAATCTCCCGAAACGAATCGCATAACAGGAGATGTGAAAATGACTGATTAACGAACCAAATATTTATACACTTACCACAATCCTTTGTGTTCAGTGAACATTGCATTTTGGTTGAATATATGAAGAGAGGATTTCGAAATGTTACATTTGATTTTGAAAAGGATTTTACGTCCTTAATTGATAGTAATATTTCTAATATTCTTAATCTGCAATTAAATATAATTGAAGGTAGCTTCCTATAGTTTTTATTTTTGCATGCTGCACTTATATTAGTCAAGTGTTCATTTTTGGGTATTTCTACAGCTTCAAAATAGTTATTAATTCAAAACGGAGTATATCGGACTGTCGAAGAAGTGTCACAAAACTAAAAAATCTGTCAAATTATGCAGTTTGTGGTTGTTACCATGGTAATATAGCGTTGAGCCTTTGGTGGACTTTCAAGATTATCATAATTAAGACTCATTATCTTCGATTTTCTTCCTTGAATTTTTCTGAAAATTGGCAATAGGAGAGACATTTTACTGAAGAAAGCGAAAAATATTAACTCTTTCCTGTCCGAGGACTTTCCCCTTGACGAGTAGAATCGTCTGGTGTTAGGCAGAGTCAAATACTTAAGTCTCCACAGGTCACTGAGGACCTATACGGACAGGAAAGAGGTAAGGGAGGTTGTCAAGGTAGATTCTAGCGATAAAGATAGTGAACAATGAAAAACTGCTGTCGCAGAAAAACTTTGAAAACATGGATTATGTGATTACACTTACTCCGTTTGCTTTACTTACCAAGTTTTAAAAGAATTCGCCAAAGAAAATATCCAAAAAATTAGTGCTTGTATCGATGCGGACCATGCTGTCGTGATAGGGTACCAACTTGACAAGACCACTCTCTGTCGTGTACCAGGCCATATTTAGCTTCCAATCCCCTGTTATTACCCTAGGGAGCCGGCTTAAGATGACAAACGATATCTGAGCCCTAGACTTGAAATCGAACTCGCATTCTGATGAACGGGTACACGCTCTAACCATTCAGCTACCATGCAAGAATCACATGCTGAGCTATAATAAACTCATATGTTTTGCCTTAGCGGAAGCACGATATGATAATATTGCGAAGACCGGGACCCGGTCAGGTGGTATAAAACCCTTAGCTACAACTTAATCAAACATCGGGTGATTAAAACGTAGTTAAATCCTCATACGTTGATGCTGATCGGCTGAAATTAAGCACCATGCATGATTAAAGTTAATCCCCTTTCTACACAACCAGCCTCTGAATGAAATCATAAAATTCGCGATCCTACACTACTGAAGTCAACTGAAAAAGTTGACCCAAACCAGTATTTGAACTGGGACCTGCGGGACGCCGGTGCACTCTGACTGTTGAGCTGTCGAGTCTACAGGAATTGGAGGCGAGTTTCTATTCAACCCGATTAACTACACCGGATATTCTCGTGACAACTTAACGCTGTCCATGAGGATGGATGTGTAGTGTTTTGATTCTATTTCAGAATCATTCTCAGTGTAATATGAAATGATAAATTCCGAGCTATCTAATTGTGAATTTATCAATGAACCCCTGAATGTTATACATAAACCTTGTGTCGGTCTGGGGCCCAGTAATCGTTTATCGGAGATTACGAACTTAACAAACTTTCGAATATCGTCTAAAATACACCAAACTCCCACATGCACGATATTTGTGTTTAACATTCATGAGCCACCTCAAGTTTGAAAAGTGTTGTGGTTCGTTTTTAAGTATATCAATCTTTATCGGTCAGCAACAGAAACATTGTTGACCTCTTAGCTGGCTTACGCATTTTGGGTCATGCTCAATTACGTGGAATCGTAAAAAGCCAAAAAAAAAAATTAATCTTGATATTGTTAAAAGTGAATATGTGATAACTGGATCCGCAAAAAGATCAACAAATTACTTTCGGAACCTTTCAGAAGCTTAACATTGGTATTGTAAAATTCAGGGCTGGCAACTACGTGGGTACGAAACATTTCATCTTTTCAAGTCGGTGAGGGTCGGATTTCAGTCGGAAAACTCCGAATTCACTTCTACATTGACAAAACAACTGTTTCAGTTAACATTTTCAAAAATTCCAAAACATTTCACACAAAACCTGAACTGCACTTCAACTCTTTAACGTACGAATTTTTTTCTTTTGTTCTTTTTTCTGTCTTTGTTTTCTTGCTTGTTTGTCCCTTTGTTCTTGGTGTCCCATGGGTAAAATTTTCTTTTCTCTCGGATAGAGGAAAATATCCTGTGTATGAGGTTGGTCCGCCCGTTCGGTGCTGCAGTGGTAAGTTGGTTGGATGGCCGGCCAATTTAGGCTTACACGCAAAAATGACTCACCAAAATTACATCTGGACGTTAACTGGTAGAAACCTACTAGAGGACTATTACAAATCGTGCATTTTGATTTGCTGACCCATCATGGTCAGATGGTGATAGACTATGATTAGCGAAACAAACTCAGATCAGAACAATGGCGGAAAACTCTTGCTTTCCCGCGATATCAGATAAGTTTTTTGGTTACTTGTTGGAGAGATCCGTTCCATGAAAGACTTAAAAAGCGATAAACTTATGGAGCGAAGATTTTTAATAGGAAAAAACACACTAAAAATCGAACAATTTCTCCCGAAATTTTGTGATTCAAACTATTGTTCACTAAAGTGTTTCGCTTTGCCAACAACCATGAATACTTTATTTAAGATTGGTTTATAGGCCAGTAAAACTTACCACACCAGTGGAAGACAACAACAAACCAAATCAGTTCACCTGACTAGGCGCGTGACGAGTCGCGTGACGAGTCGCGTGACGAGTCGCGTGACCAGTCACGGGACCCGTGTAATACAAGCAACAAGATAAAAACAATTAAGAATTTGTTTATATATTTTTTTAAAATAGCATTTTTTGTCGACTGGTTGGTTTCTACTAAAACGGTTAGACAACTCGGTCTTGTTGTCTGATTGACAATTAAATTATGAACTCGACCCGTTCTATGACGTGATAGTTGACTGGGACTTCGTCCTCGTCAACTATCATCTCATAGGAATTCAGAGCGAATAATCTAACTGTTCTAGTAGACGCTAATTCATTTTTAATAGTTTTTCAAACTTGTTATGAAAAACTTGGTATAGAGATTGTTTTCAGCCGAAAAACTCGGCCTCATTTGGTTAATGGCCGCTACTCAATATATCTATCGTGCAATAGGTAACAAGTAGCGTAGCCAATCAGATTTTCTCATATATCGAGTAAAAGGTACTATTTGCAGCAAGCTGCCATCAGAGTCGTTACAAATTTGTTTATTAAACCGATATCAAGATGTGCTTAATTGCGTTGCTTGTTCCAAGTTCAGTCCGAAACGGATTGTTTGAGAGTTGTGACAAAGTTAGCGACTGTATCAGACTTGTTACAAGACTGATATTGTTGTCGAGCTCTTCAACGTAACAAGTTGCTAGAACAAGCGTGTGGCTGCAGCTTTACAAAGTAGCACTGTTGTTACAACTTGGTGACAGGCTTGCTAAACCCGATGAGAACACATCTTGTAAACAACCTTGCCGATTTTACAAGGGCAGTGTGCCAAATTGTATTACAGTATTTGTATTAGGCTGCTGGAAGTTATTCCTAAAAATAAGTAAATATTTTTGCTGGCAGAAACAATGTTTGTTTTTGTTTAGGTTATTACTGCATTGCAGGTGGATGTAATTTCATATTTGCTTCCATGAAGTGTTACACTTGTTTGTGTAAAAAGCTGAATAGTCCGCCAAAAACTGGAAAAAAAGGAAGATTTTGCGTTGCGAGGAAGACCATTCGTCAGAGTTGATACATGTGATGTCACGTTCTCATTAGTGGCGTCGTGAAAGTATCTTGACTGTGGGGAGAAAATTTTCCAACCGGCGGTACTCCTATTTTATGAGCTATTGTGGAATAAATATGTGAAGTACCCAATACTCTTGAGTACAACTGGCTGAAATATGCTTGTGGAATATGCAATACTGCCCCATACTATCATATGTAGTATAACTTCCTGAAATACACCCAATCAATATGTATGAAAATTGTTTCTTTACATCTTGACATTTACGAAAAGTTAGTTTGAATTTTAGTGAGGATTTCGCGCCCTCTGATCCCCCGCCCATGGCGTCGCTGGTTCACGTCTCTGATCCCCCTGTTTTCCCTTCTACCGCCATGATTGGGTAAATAAGTAATGTCATAGGGCCTCAAGCATACTCCCTGTTACTATACAAATAACTAATCTTTCTAAAACAATCTCCTGTGATATGACGTGGCCGGATGCAAAAATTTCCGAACAAATGAGCCTGTCAGGTGGGAGTAAAACAAAGAATAAGGAGTAATTTTTTAATTTCTACACTCGAAAATCAATTTCCACTTAATAAAGATCCCATTTCATGAAACCGAGTGTTAAGTACAAATATTTCTTGAATGCACCCTTCACTTCACTGGCATTGTCATCTATTAAACAGAGAATTTGTTACCATGCTCTCAGTAAACCGACAAACCGCTGAAAACAAGCATCTTGTGAGCTCAAGATATGAGAAAAACAAGACCAAATTGAAAATGGTGATATTTTTGCTTGATTTCAAAGCCTTTGTCAAATCTAACAAACGTCAGGATAAAGGACAATAACTACGATGGAGGATTTAACATGCATTATCATGCTAAATTTATACTTATGGAAAGATCGACGTTTGGCCTCACCCGACATGATATTTGGACGTTCTTTCCGTCTGCACGAGACGGGAAAATATTTTGGCCAATCTAAATTCAGTCAGTCGAACTTAATTGAGTCAAACGTTAATCTTGTCATGAACTTAATTCGAGGAATTTAGTTCATTTAATGTGAAGTAGATTGGACAATGCGACGCGAAATTTTTATCCGATTGGAATTTATAACCGGTCGGCGATGCCGCCACTAATCTACGGTGTTGCACTTTCAACTGCGCCCCTGAAGTGACCCGCGCACGAAACGACAGGTGTTTTCAAGAAAAACTTTTGTTTCTCTGGTTACTAGGTAACCAAGGATTGTGGGTAGACTTATTAATGGGTCGCCATTTGCAATCATTGGGAAGAGAAATTGAAAGTTGTGTTAATGGTTTGTCGGGTACAGCCGAGACATTGAGGATATGGAAACGTTCTGGTAGCCGGCAGGTATTTTTTAGTATATATCTAATCGAGTTTTTCCTTTTGAAACAGTTTTGCTGGAGAGGAAAGGAGTAATCGATAGTGTTGCTTCGCCGCCGTAACTACTCATTACATTCGGTCTCCATAACAATAGAGATTTTGATCAGGCTGGATTATTTGTTGACTTAATGAAAAGGCAGGCGTGATTTTAAGTGTCTTGGCTTTCATTCGTTACCCTTGTAGGATGGCGTGGAAACTCTGGTCTGTTCTAATTTTTTATCGACGTAATCTGATTGTGAATCGAATGGAGACTAATTTCACTTGACCAGCTACTGTTTGTCGTCAAGTCTTGTCCCATTTCACTTGACAAGAGCCCAGTAATCTAAGCAATGAAGCGTTATCAGACGATAAAATCTTTGGGTGATGGGACGTACGGATCGGTAACGTTGGCAAGAAACTGTGAAACGGGTGAAAATGTTGCTATTAAAAGGTAAGAAATAATGCAAAGAGTACATAGTTCTTCGGTTGTATCTGTGCATTGTTTGTCATAGAAAACATGCCTACGCTGTAACCGCACTGCGTTCAACCGAAGTTCTACGACAAATCTGAAATTTTATGTCGGACGAATAAATTATGAAACAAACGAAAGCTTGGTTAAACTTTCTGCTTGACTTGTAAAGACATGTATGTATGGTTTAACTTAACTGCTGAAAATGAGGTACCGATTACAGGAAATAATAAAAGCCTGCAAAGGATTGAAACAAAGGCTTCGGCTTTATTGTGGTATCGTGTGAAAGGGAAATAGCTTTTTTATGCTGTTGCTGGATACCTATTAATTGAGGCGAAATTTGGAGTAAAAACGTTCTTTTGACATCATTCCAAAACTCTAGGAAAGTAAATATTTTGATTTTCTAAGGAGGGTTAACAACAATCTCATTAATTTCTTCAAGTGGGTATAACAAGTTTGAAAAACGGCAGGGCGGTATGAACCGTGGTGGAATTAAATTCTGAGTTGGAACTGTCACTCATAACATTTGTTAGGGAAAAGAAAAGAAAAGAATGTTGCAAATTAAACTATGTTTTGCTGTTTATCCTTGCTCCAGAAATTTAGGTCTCTTCTCTTGATATATATATAATACTACAAATATGACAAATGGTTGATTTAGAACAACACAATAACAAACTGTAACAATATTACCAAAAGGTTGCCTTACTGTAATATTGCAACAATTTGTTGCTCATAAATCACCTAGTTATAACTTGAACTATGAAGTGTTTGTGACTTCCAGTGGTTTAGCAGCGTGATTGAATAAAGTTATTTACAACTATACAAATAGTATACCATTAACTTGGCTACAATGTCAGATAAACAGATTTCTGATGGAACTGTAGTAAAGAACCTACAATCTTGGTTGTAAAATGAAAGTCATGGATATTTGTTCTGATATTAAATGACATTACATTGGTGGTAGCCTGAATAATAAAGTTCAGAGAGTTCAGTGGAAGCACAAATTATATGTCAAACTTTACCACTTGTATTGAAATGTGAAGTATGCAGTAGCTATGTAACCAGCTTCAGTCCTGGTTTGAAGGTTGATGTGGTAATAAATATTTTTGGGTACTGGCAAGAGGCAAGTATGCTGATTTTTTACATGCATTAAACAGGAGAAATTTGTTATATACATGTACCATACTGATGTTCAACAAGCCATTATATATTGACAACTTTTGTGAGTACACTCACCATTTTTGACATCTTCAAGGAAACTGTAGTGGTTCATAGCTTGTTGACCTGGTATACCACCAAAGGCTACTGTATATTGCCCCTTGATTGAGTAAGCAGTTGACATAGCACTGTACATGAGGTCATGGGTGCTACTGTCAGTTGACAAATATATGAATGAGATGCTGATAAGTTTATAAAAAAGAAATGTGTGTGATGGTAAATAGGAGACATGGAGAGAGCTTAAGTAAAAAAATACCAAAGCTGTACTACCTATTTCCAATAAGAATTTTGGACAGTAGGTGTCCTTCATCAGGTTAGCTTCAGAAAAAAGGAGAGAACTCATCAAAAGTAAAAAAAGATACTTAAGCTGTACTTACATATTGCTTTATCAGATGAATGAAAGACACACCCTTTAAACTTTATCAGTGATGTGTAAGTACAGCAGGGTTTGAAATAATGATTTGAGATTCCCAAATCAAATTGTGGTCTTCATGAATGGAATTTCAGAAAATTTTAGGAAAATAACGAATTGGGTTTTTACGGTTCATGGCCTCATCACTCAAATACCCTGAAAAATATGAGCTCATTTGCTAGGGGATACAAGCATTCACTTCTTCCTTGGACTGTTACAAGAAGTGGCACAAAGAGGGGTAGAGCCACACAGGAAAAGATCAAATTCTTCAAAACCAGTACAAAATCTGGACCACTTTCAATAGTGTACCACAAAATAGAACAATACAATTGTAAATGGTTTGGCCTCATACATGTGAAACAGAGCAAAATTTCAAACCAAAAAAACTGAATGTTACAAAAACAGTGCAAGATTATTCCCATGTAAATGGGGCATAGATGATGGATGGCTTGAAAAAGTTATATATATATTTGATGTTACTTAAATGTAACAGCAGATATATGCTTAAATTTTAAAATTATGTCATTTTTGTTATTGAAATGGTAGCATAGTTTACATAATTTAGCATTAATAATTTCTGAAAAATCACAAACTATTTTGTAATGATTAATTTTAACCTTGCATAACTTTAGGTTGTTATTTTACTTCCATCTCCTTGTTCACCATCACGTGGGTGCTGTTGTAACTGTGCAAAACAATTTTAAAGTTATCTTAAGGTTGACTTTGGCACGTTAGATAAGCTAACACAATGATTATACCATGGAATCACATGACATTAATTACTTATTGTCTTTAGGATGAAACGAAAATACTACTCATGGGATGAGTGTGTTAATTTAAGAGAAGTCAAGGTGAGTTTTACTGCTCTTTGCCTATTTTTCAACAGCAATTCTAATTGTTCGCATAAAAATCTTGTTTGGTAAAGCATTTTGACAAACAATATATACAGTTTCCTGTTAGTGCACGTTGCCTTGTTCAGTTTGATTTATTAATGTAGTTATGACCTACCAGTAAATTTTGCTTTCCGTTTGCAGTCATTACGGAAACTCAATCATGCTAATGTGGTTAAACTGAAAG
This sequence comes from Nanipora kamurai, assembly GCA_036872915.1. Classification (NCBI taxonomy): domain Eukaryota; kingdom Metazoa; phylum Cnidaria; class Anthozoa; order Scleralcyonacea; family Helioporidae; genus Nanipora; species Nanipora kamurai. The sequence goes on from JBAHVQ010000025.1 coordinate 263,222, forward strand.
AAGTCATTCGTGAAAATGATCAGCTGTATTTTGTATTTGAATATATGAGGGAAAACCTGTACCAAATGATCAAAAACAGGTAAAAGCAAGGTGCAAGTAATTTTAGCTGTTTATGTAAGTAGTTAAATCTAAAAGTTATAGCATGCAATGGCTTCACTCATATTTGAAATGGCAGGCTGCATTGTAAAAACAGGCAGCAGTATCCAAGATTATGTACCACCAGAAAATTTCAGTACCGTATTTTCCGGGCAATTACCTGCAAGGCGTACAACTCACAGTCTTGAAAAGGCAAGTTTTGGAAACAAAAATCAACACATTACCTGCACCGCAGTACAACCCGCAAGAAAATTACAAATCTTTGGTTTTACAAGATGATCTTTTTCAGATTTTGCTTTATTCTTTACATAAGAACTCCTATATGAGTTAAGGCCTGCTAATGGGCCCTGTCCTTAAAGATTGTTATTTTGGCTATTTACATCAAATCTTTACTCTTGCAGTGGTGTTTCTACTCCTGAATTTGCTGTAAATTTTCTGTTATTTTACAGGGATCGCTACTTACCAGAGCAAACAGTTAGGAATATCATGTATCAAATTTTGCAAGGAATTACCTTTATGCATAAACATGGTAAGTATTACATTATATATAAAATAACTCATATGTATGACAAATTATGCACATTTAGTGAAAGGCATGGCCGGATCAAAGCCAGGTACTGTATGTTTATGCATGGTAAATTTCCAACACACCAAATGCATATAAATTATCACAACATAAAACAACATAAAACATAAAACACACAACATAAAATTATCACAACAAATCGCAGATACCACCAAAGACGTTTGGAAGCTTGGCACATTAATGCACTAGTCGATTGAAACCCCACCCCCCAGTCCCGGGACATAGTGGGGGATTTGATCTAGACCCCAACCAAATGATGTCAAAACCCCCAGCTCCTGGGAACGACTTTTGAGTCAAATCCCCCACCAATTCGAAAACCATTTTATAAGACACATTAACTTTCAAGAAACTATTACCATAAAATGAGAAACTGTAAACAGTTTATTAATGTAATTATGTTAAAATTTAATATAAACTACAGTAGTACCAGCATCAGCAACTACAGTCTTTGCCCCAGGTGGGAACTGGAACCTGAATCAAAAATTGTCTAATCCCCCACCCCTAGGGGACAAACTATTGGTCAATACTGATCCCATGCCCCTGTTAACCCCCTGTATGTCCCGGGACCGGGGGAGTGGGGGTTTCAATTGACTAGTGCATAACAGCGCCCATGCTACTTTGAACCGTGAGGATGGCAGGTTCCTGCCGGATGATTATTTGCATCTCATCAATAGATGAAATCATCACTCATGGTATATTTATTACTGTTCCTATCCAAGTTCAAACTAGAAAATCTCTTGAGGTTGTAAAATTTGTTCCACGATGTATTACCCCATTTGTATATTCACCGGAGTTAGAAGAAACAGTTCAGGTTCACATCTGTTACATAAGGGTCAGGTTGCAAAGGGTGCCAGCAGGGGGCAGATCCCAGGTTGATTTTAAGGTACCAAAATTGGTCTACTTTATTGTGGCAACACTTGTCCCAGACAACCAACTATGGTCTCCAACCGCATGTGCAAGTTAAGTAGATTATATGCTTATATAGCACAGCCTTGCACTCACTGGCCACTGCACTGACCACTGCACTGTTGATGTCAACATCTTTTAACCAATGCTGCAACATTATTCTAACAAATATTCTACACTCAAAGAATGCTGTATGCCCATTTTCACCCAGTTTTAGAATACTTGAAAACCAGATTCAATTTCAGGATTGTCCCCAGGGTAATATGAAACGATAAATTCACTATTAATTATTAATTGTGAATTTATCATTTGAAATTCTAATGTCTAGGGGGGGCCATAAGAAAATTTTGGCCCCCAAGTTTGAGCTTGGGGGGTATGGTCTGTTATACCCCTACCCACATGTGCCAGTGCATATCAGAGAGGACTTTGTAATAAAGCAAATGGTTTGAACTTGCGAGAATCACGACATGTTTGTGAAAGTTGATCGTCCAGGCTAGTGTAGTCTTGAGAAACTGTTGGTGGAAGTGACTGATGTTTCGACAGCCTTAGCAGCAGTCATTTTCAGACTTTCACAAACATGTCAGAGAGTACTTCATCACAGTACTTCTTGTGTGTATTATTTTCAGAACAGAAAATGGCGGTGGTTAGATTGTAACTTGCATGTATGGTATAGCTTTGGCTATAAAATTTTGTCTCCGTCAGCAATAGAAATGAGAACCAAATACTCCTGTGTGCCAATGTCAGTAAATGGCCACGTTCATCCAAGAAAAGGATACGTTTATTCCAGGAAAAGGATACGTTTTTTCCAGAAAAAGGATACATTTATTCCAGAAAAAGGATACGTTTTTCCAGAAAATGGACACATAGTTTACTTAATAAGGGCACCTTTATTCATTTTAAAAAGTGTTCGATCATTTCTAAAAGTGTTGTTTCATGCTCTTCCAGCTGTCTGGAACTCGGGTTTTTTACCCTGAGGCTTTTTACCCTACGGTTTTTACCCTGTCAACTTCTCAGAAACAGAATTTAATTTATCCTGTTCCGATTTGTTGCAATTGAAGAACCAGACGGGAATCTTAAGCATAATATTAAAATAAGTGCCCAGCATAAAAATCTATTTACACGATAGGCTAACGTCTGTTGCAACCTGCAACATTAAACTGACAAGGACGATTTTAACACCCAATATGTCGTTCTTACCACCTATATATTCAGTGTTAAAATTGTCCTTGTCACTCTGATGATGTGGGTGGATCGTTTAAATAAATTCTTTACATTGTGTCGTGGCTGTGTTTCGCGTCTTATGCTGGGCATTTATTTTCCTTTTCCAATTTATTGTGGTATTTAATTATTTGACGCCCGGGAGAAAAACAGTTTGGCATTATTTTTCCTGAAGCGGTCGCAAGGGTAACAGAGTGCAGGTAACGGCCCCCAGTAGAGAACGTAATGGAGCTCGAACCGAACCGGATATATACGTGATTAAAAACGCCATTAATGCCGAATGATCTTAAAATGAATGAAGAATGACGTACAAATGTAGAAGCGTTGCTAGGGTTGAATTATTGTAGTTTGAAGATGTTTAAGATTAAATCGAAAATTTACACAAATAACCTGTAGTTTTTATCAATTAAAATTGATAGTACACGCTGTTGTCCTGTTTTTGAAGAAAACATAAATAAAGATTTATGCTCTGAACTTCAAAACAGTACCCCATATTCAAAATCGTCCGGTCAAGTTGAGCGTCTGAGCGCTTTTCTAAAAAGGGATTGCTCCTCTTCATGAATGTGATTCACTCCCAAGAGCTTTCTGGATGTACTGCGGCATTTGTTAACGAATTGTAAGCGGGAATTGTGCCGTTAAGGAATAATCGCATACGTCGGGTTGAGGAATCCTATGCGATGTCAATCGTGCAGATGGACCATAGCGAAAATAGTATACTCATTAGTTATTAAGCTCGCGTTACAACCTTGCCGGCAGAATGCTCCATGTTGATAACTTTTCGACAGGATTGCTTCGCTTCAAAGTGACATTTGCTTTATTAATTCGGTTTTAGATAACTATTAAAATTCATTTGACTCGTTAAACAAATGAATTTCGTCTGTCAATTCTATTTTAATATCGGGAAATGTCCCTTTTGAAAACAAACGCGCTGGCAACTGGAACAACAAACGAGACAACTGTTGCCTTGAAACGCTAGTTCCGAGTCGGTTGTATTTGACTTGTGGAACATCCGCTATTTTTAGTCGTGCAAAATTTAACCTTACAAAGTAAAAGAAAGGAACTTTTCAACAACTGATATGTCTTTCGATAAGCTATTCGATGTTTGGAGATAGTGCTGTTGGCATTAGAGTAACTTTGAAAGTTTGATATTCAAATTAGTATTCAATGTACTCGTTAATTTTGTCTTCAGAGATTACATTTTGATACTGTTAGAATCTGTTAAAGAAAAAGTTGCTGCTAAACTGCGATAGGCCAACGACCTTTTTAGAGTCCTTGGCTTATCACAGTTCCAGTCGCACGATTTTTTTAAGATTTTGATATTCAATTTCCTAAAAATTTTTTCCTTGCGTGCACTTAAATCGAATTATTGAGAAACCCGAAATTTAAACTTGAAACTTACTTTCAACCCACACAGCATTACCAATATACAAACTATTAAAAATTTAAACAAACATTGTGTAAATCGTTCTAACGGTCAATGTTATTTATGGATTATCCGATATATTTATCTCGGATATGTGAAGCTTATTAGACAGTACCGTGAACTGTACGGCTGGATATTTTACGAGTCACCCCATATTTTGGCAAGCCCATGGGGTAAGTGGAAGTACGAAAGACAAGAAAAATATCCATCCATACCATATTAAGTTTATCTAAGTATATCTAAACTCTCTAATAAGTTATTTTTTATCCAACAACATCGGAATTCACACTCTTCTATTTAAATTTCTAAAATGATAAAACTTCCGGAACTTGTACTAAACTCCGGACCTCACGGTATGAACCACGAAAAGTATTCATTTTGTCTGGAAAAAAAATTCGTGCAACCGATTGTTTTAAAATACAAATAAACTGCTGTCCGACTACCGCAGGGTATTTGTTCTCATCTTCAGCGTTATTTGAATTTGTCGAAAGAGATCTAGATCAAACGTAAGACTATTTTGTTAAAATTTCGGACTAGTCAAGGTCTGAAACGCCAAGATCATTCAAGGTCAAAGCTCTTAAGGTTCTGTAATGTTCCGTTTCTTTCGAAACCTTAAGAATAATCTCAAGGTCGGTCGAAGTCATGCTTTAGCCGCGGAGCATTTTTCGAAAAAAGAAAACCGTTATGATAAGTTCACATTTAACCTACACTGCTGAAGTCAACTGAAAAAGTTGACTCGAGTGGGATTTGAACTCGCACCTTCGGGAATCATGTCCGTCGCTCTACCTGTTGAGCTATCGAGTCTACAGGGATTGAGGCGAGTTATTATCCAACTTAAGTGCACGAGATATTCTCGCGACAATTTAACGCTATCCACGAGGATAGATGTGTAGTGGTTCAGTTCTAATTCAAATCCCGCTCAAGTCAACTTTTTTTCAGTTGACTTCAGCAGTGTGTAGGTTAAATTTATCGTTTCATGTTACCCTGAGGATGATCCTAAAATGAAAACGGTTATTTTTTACAAAAATTTTTTCAAGTTCATAAATTTTGAATTTTTAGAGTAAACCAAACTCTTATTTTGCTCAGAGATACGAATTTAAATCTATCCCAAGTTCAGTCAATTTTTCTAGTTGTTTTGAGCAGTGTAGCAGTAATGATGAGTCTTACAGCGGATGAAAATTATTTCATTTTAAATTCAAAAACGCAACTCGAATTTTTATAGTACGAATTTCTCGTGTAGATTTTATTTCTTGATTTTCTTAATAACGATACAAAAGGATGAGTAAGTATGTTTTTATTGCTCCATAACAATTGGTGCGAAATGTTCATGCCGTCAAACAATTCAACAGGTCCCATGAATGTTTTCGGGGAATTATTTTTGGACAGTAGGGGGCAAATTGCTAGTACGGTAATTATGAACAAGATTGCTTGGTAATATCGCTTTATGGTGCAAGTTCAGAACAGTTGCTATAGGATCAATCTAGAAGAACAAAACAGCAACCTATATACTCCGGTTCGAATTACTAAAGTGGAAACTTTAGGAATTTCAAAGAAAAAACGCGTTACCTTTTCTCGGAGAAATTAGTTTAAAAAATACCTTTATCTGGCGTATATTTATACAGACTGCTCAAAATTCAAAACCAGATTCCGATGTGTGTCATAAAGGATTCCGGGCCTTACTCTAGTAGTCAAGATTTCATGATACTTTGATTGTCCAGCCTAACTTTTCAGTTTGTCCTTGTCGTGCCCCATTTATTCGGCAGAGTAAACAGTGATGTCGTTAATGGTGCTGTAGTTGTAACTGGTGAAGATCAAGTTTCAGATTCTTTGTTATACATCATTAATAACTACAGATATATGCTGGAAAACGATATAAATACAAATAATGACTAGACTGAGAAAAACTTGAATAGGTTGCTTACACAAAACGTGTGTAGTGGTCAAAGTAGCACAAGCTTTTGAGTTGGTCACTGGCTACTAACATAGTGTAGAAAAGGACAATCTTAATATTCACACACATTATTTAAAATTATGACCGACGTAATAAATATAGAAGTGTATTCACAAATTATTACATCATTCATCACATGATATAATTGGTCACATCAAAATATATTACCGTATAGTATAACACCAATAAGGTTTCGTAAGCCAGTAAGTATGCTTTGTTTTTTGAAACTATGTATAGGTTAGATAACGAACGCGAGTGATTTATCGGGTTTAGTGTCGCAAGAACTAGGTAGAAGGCCGCGAGGAAAGGCCCCAAGGGACTAATGTGAATTCCACTGAAGTTATACTTCGAAGTATCGATTTGTAAGATAAAATTCGCATGGTCGAGAACAGACTTTAGATGAAGAGTACTTTTCTGCGACATTTGGAGCTGAAGATCAACCAGGCATAATTTGCAATGTTGGTAGGAGTGAGCGCGGAAGCAAGGAGCCTACAGCTCTCCATAACGAGAATTTTCGGAGATAAAAAGCCTTATTAGTCTTGTGGGCGTGCCTTGGCACTTCATAGTGTGGAATTGTTGCCGTGACGAGCGGAAGTATGTGTGTAAACTGACATAGACAGGTGGCGTGTGTTTTTGAGCATTGTTTGATCATTGTCTTCGACATGAAATTTTTCTGACTTCAAAAATAAAGGCAAAGTACGTTTCATTTTACCGTATTGTGCTTCTAACCTCGTCAAATCACTCTTGGACAAGTTGTGAGTGGCACTTACCACTGTAACTCCTGCCGGTCTGTTGCCTCTTTGATGACACTCTACATGCATATTTGTATTTCAGACTACTTCCGTTTGATTCGAAAGCCAAACGTTGTCAGTCACCTCAGGATAGCAAAAGGCACCTTAAGCAAACTTGACGGGAAAGTGAACGACTAGGACCTTCTTACGTTAGAATTCTACGTGATAAAACAAAGACAACAAACAATGTTTAGCTCCAGAGTAATCCCAACGCTGTCGTTTTCCTACGTTCAACATCACGTGCAGCATTTTCAACTGCACAGGACAACATTACGACCTGTCTCAACTAGAAAACTTTAATTCCTTGAAAATTTGCATGGTGATAGTAGCTAAAGTGAATTTAAAATTTGGTTAAATCGTGCTGAGCTTTCGACTTGTTGCCTCAAGTCGTCTCGAGAGCAAATTAGCAGCCTGGCTGTTGGCCGGCGTCAGATAAACGAAAATAACTGAAGACGACTTGACTCAACAAGTCGAAAGCTCAGCATGATCTAACTAAATATTGTGGTGTTTCTACAAACCTATATTAACTTTATTTACAAAACATTGTTGTAGCAACACTAAACTTCCACCAATGTTTCCTCGTTTAGCAACTAGCCAAAACATGAATCACAAAAGTGACTCTTACTTTTAAAGGAAACAAAAATAGGCAAACCAGCTTCCTGGGAAACAAAGTGATTTTTCATTTCTGGTAGAACCGATGTTATATGCCCGTGCTTCTCAAGTTTTATAAACTCAGAAAAGTTGTCTGAGCGCATGGCGGGAATCGAATCTATAACCTTCTGATCGCCAGTGAGATGCTCTAACCATTGAGCTACATGGACTCAGATGGTAGAGCGAAGGTTGCTTATTTTGCTGGTTCGTAATTGACCTGTGCACTGCTAACTGCTCTCTCAACATGACAAGTGAACCCACATTGAATGATCTTCTTGAGACAATATTAAAAGCCATGTCGTGTAGCTTGGTGTGTGCGTATGTTAGTTGCGCTCCTCAAGCTTATGAACTCCGAAAACTCGCCAGCGATCAGTAGGTTGCGGGTTCGATTCCCGGCCAGAGGCTTACAAAGCCTTTCTGAGCTTATAAGCCTAATGAGCACGCGCCTTTAACATCTACACACCAAGTTACCACGTGCCTTTCAATATTAGCTCAAAACAATCATTCATGATACATGTTTCGCAATACTACGTTTCGCAAACAGTACTAGAAAACTTCGGCGGAAGCCTAGTGTTACCACGACAATATTTCCAAAGCTATAGACGGGCCTTAAAGGTCTAATTTATCGGCTAAAGCTGTTAACCAACTTTGACGTGAAACCATTAGACAGAATCTCTCTCAAATATTTTACGCTTTTTAATAGTCGACAAACCAACATCAATTGTCCAGTGCGACGTCAATGAACCGTGGTTTCTGATCAGTTCTATAATTTTGGTTGTTTATTTGTTGATGTCGTCGTCCTAGCTTGCTAAGCGACGACGTCCTTTAAAATTTCAGCATTTGAGGTATGTTTACACACTACGATTAAAAAGGCCTATTTCTGGTTTAGGTGCATGGTAATTAACAAGAAGCAGGCCAATTTGAGCCCAAGGAGCGTTTTGTTGGTTGTTTCTCAACTTAACGTGCAGCGAAGCCACAAATTGGTCTGATTAATCGCAGTATGCAAACTCAACCTTGAAGAAACCACGGTTACTTGACTACCGTATTTGATACTTGTAACTTGTTTTATGAAGTTCAAAACACAGCGGTTCTTCAAAAACGACTTCAGTTGCTAGATGAAATCAATCTTGAGTAACAACCTTTGTCCATCCGGTGAGCTAACGTCGTCTTTGAAGAAGTACAAATGGTCTTAGAGGCGTTCAATAAAGAACGACGACTATCTGGAGTATACTCTTGAGACAAGTAGGAACTCGTTCTCTTTCTGTTGTATGAAGAATTCCTTTGTTAAAAGGACATCGTCCTTTAAGTGGGTCGTAGATCTTAAGGTCGGCACCATGGAGCAAACGACATTTTTGACGGCACGGACGGCGATAACCGTGAGTTGACCGAATTGAAAAAGGTGTTCATGGTGTATACTTGACCTTTCAGAAGATTTATTTCCCCCGAACGTCAATATAAACAATTGTCACGTCAGCTTGAGTTGAAAAAGAAAAAAAATCTCGGTACGAAGATTTAATTTAGAACAAAAGGTATCAACATTTAGATAAAAAAAATATCCAAAGTATGTTGCGAAACCGGAAAAAAACTTGTTAAAACTAACTTATTTTTTTCACGTTTTTAGTAAAATTGCTGACGGCAAGACGCCTCATTTGCCGTCCCTGATTTTAGGCTAGCGAGTGCTGACGCCAGAAAAAACGTCTGCAATACTTTCGTTGGTCGTCCATGTCTCAAAAATGTCGTTTGCTCAACTCTCTACTAATCAACCGGTTACGTGGAAAATGTCTGCTCCAAGTGAAAACTCCGGCAGGTTAACCGTGCTGAGATGTCTCTAGCTCGTGTTGTAAATTCCTTGAATTCGACGCTTATAACGTAGTCAGGGGTTGATGACGATGTACAATTTCAGCTCGAACTGAAATCACTGCCCATTTAGCTGACCTGAAATGTCAGAAACGTCAAGAAATTCCTTGAAATATATAGCGGTTACATGGGAAAAAATGTACCCGGAGGCTAGCTAAGCCCTTGATATTTCACTTCGCGGTAAACTTCTACAAAACCAGCCCGTCGCTTTCAAGTCACGAAAACGTAACAGATGATGTGTGAACGTTCACTTAAACCTGTTTTATTCAAAAAAAAAAAATTTGATACGGGAGTGAAACCCGCAACTTTCTGATGATCGGTGGGACGCTGTAACAATCGGGCTACGTAGCATTCAAATGGCGAGCTAAGGTGCTGATTCGATATGTGCCAATCGCCCTGTGGCTTTTATTACTGCTCTTTAATCTATATGAAAACTGTAACCCATCAAATCTCATGTCCAACTATTTTCCACGGGGCCGTACCGTGGTTCTACAATCTTAACTATTTACAATTTTAAAATTGTCACTATTTACAAGTTAACACGGTAACCAATATAACAGATGATTCATGTCGTCCTCCTTCGGCTCTGTTGCCAGTTTACTTGGTCGTTATTTAATCGTGATATTGGTTTTAGCAATGTTGCCCAATCCTACATTTTAGCGTTTTTAATAGCCTCATTGTTAATGTTTTCTAGGTTATTTTCATCGTGATATCAAGCCAGAAAACTTGCTATGCAGTGGGCCGGAGCAGGTGAAGATAGCAGACTTTGGTTTAGCGCGGGAAATCAGATCTAGGCCGCCATTCACTGACTACGTCTCAACCAGATGGTATTGTGAATTATCAACCATTCTAAATCTTAAATAGTTAAAATTCCATGTTTAGGAACATGAAGTAGTGGAGCGAAGTGCTTTTGCGTCAATTGACTATTTACTGCCTTTTTTTAAAGCACTTCGCTTGATTAAATAAGCATATTTAAACTTGTTTAGCATCAATATAGTAAGCATATATTTCTTGAATAATCTCTTAAGTGTTTTTTTTTAATATTTCATATACGTACTTCCCCTTATACCGGGCTAGCACGTTCACTAGCATTAAAGTGAACACTACGAAAAACTGGGATTTCTAAGGAAAAAAGATTGTCGTTGTTGGTTCAAGTAGTGGAAAGTTGCTCTTATGACCAGTCGGACGGTTACATGGTTTTTACCCCATGTAACTTATTTTCTGGCCCAAATTCAAAATTTTGCCTACCTAAGGTAGATATAATGGATACTTTAGCCAAGTCAAGAGCACTTGAGTGACCTTGAACGTACAAAAAGAACAAGTCACTGGTTACATAATAAAGGTCTTTTAATTTTGAGAAAAAATTGAAATTCTCTTTTGATCACCTACTCAAGTCAATATTTTATGTTTCCATCTTACAACTTGTCTCATTTTTTTATCTCCTAATTTCAACGACTCTATCAAAGAGGAGTTCATGGCACAGTTATAGTGTACGCGCCATTCACGTCTGTGACTAAGGTTCTCTTCCGGCTCCGTGCAGTTGTCTAATTAAAGTTACCTTGGTCACATGTGAGGAGAGTATTGTCCAGTTTAACTGTGCCAAGCACCTCAGAATTTCGTATGGTATTCCGGTTTCCTCCGGTAGCAATACAGGACAAACCAGAGGTGGCCCATACGAGCACTGGAGAGAACATCGTGGGTGTTAGGGTCATGCATTACTAACAACGAAACTTTCTAGATCAAACTAAATGGTGACTGGTCACACAACATTGATCATAAGTAGATTATGGGCGTAAGCAGTCATTGCTCTGATGGTGTCTACTCATCGCAGAGGATTACCAGCGGCCGTTGTTGAGCCGTGGGCAGGTCTTAGCGGGACGCTAGCGCGTAGGGACGGCTAGGCTTTTTCAAGGGCGTGATAGCGAGCCGCTTCTCTGAAGTTGCCAGGAGGTTAACACTTAAATTTTCCTTGTCCTTTTCAGGTACCGTGCGCCCGAGGTCCTTTTGAGATCGACCAACTATAGTTCACCTATTGACATATGGGCTTGTGGATGTATTATGGCTGAAATTTATACGCTGCGTCCTCTCTTTCCTGGGAATAGTGAAATCGACGAAATTTATAAAGTTTGTTCAGTGCTGGGAACTCCGTCGAAGGTAGGGGCATCGTCACCTTTTGAGGAAAGTGGGAGAAAAGGGAGGGAAAGAGGACTGAGGGACGAACTGATGGGTGGCAAGACCTGAGAATGAAAATACGTGACTGAACGGCTTAGGAGAAACATGGAGAAAAATGAACCGGTGAACTGATGGGGAAACCAATGTGTCCACAAAGACCGATACCGCGGAGTAATAATTAGTTCGTCCTCTCCTTTGTCAGACGAGTTAAACATTGCTGTACAGCAAGAGAAGGAAAAGGACGAACGATTGTATGTGAGATTTTGGGGGCAGTGACGGCACTCAGAATTTTTGTTGGGCGGGGGCAAGATGGCTTTTACCACGCTGTATGACGTAGTCCTTTATTACCAAAACCGATCTCTGCGGCACGAGGCGAGAAAAACACGTCATGGTTTACTCGCAAAACATCGACGAATCCGTTTGTAAATCGGTGAAATATAATTGGCTGGAGAATTCAAAACTGACAAGTGAACCAATCATATTTCATTGATCTCACGATGTCATTTTCAAAGCCATGGGAATGCAGACGAATTCGTTGTGTTTTGGACGCAAATTTGGATGCAATTGAAAACAGTGACGCCAGAAATGTGACTTGTGAAATGAGGGGTGATAAACTCTAGGTGTCTTTGGAGTGAAACGTGGTGACGAAGGGCCTCCGCTCGAAACATCAGTTTCTCCATTCTTAAGTTCTGGCAGTTTCCCAACCCTTTTGACTATCTACAAGCCGTTCAATGCTGGCGACGCAACACTCTGCTTTTATAGACCGAGAAACAGACTGCCTGTCAGTAACTTGACATAAAGACAAGCCCATAGAACACAAATGCAGTACTCTTACAGTAAATGTGAATAGGCAGATTAGCATAGTCAATCAAAAGGTGAGCAGAAAGGAGCAAACGGACTGACAGAGAAAGTGAGTTTATTTTAGGGAACATCAGTTATCGGTTGCTAAATTCTTGATAGGATGACTGGCCAGAGGGACACAAATTAGCCACTGCCATGAACTTCAAGTTCCCAACAATGGTATGTGCTGTTTTGAATACTTATTTTTAAAAAATTTGCAATAGAAACGACAGTGTACTGATCTCATTAGGTCATATATCATTTATTTATTATTGTAAGGCATAAGGTTGTGTCACACTATCATTTCATGTCGTTTCGAGAATGTTGTTTCGCTAAATGATACTTCGTTTTATTTTGATTCGTTTAAGGTCATTGCATATTATATTTAATGTCATTTAATGTCCGTTCACGTAAAGTAATTTCATTCAATATATTTTCGTTCAAGGTCACTTAATTTTTTGTCCTTTCATTTAACGTCATTTCACTTAAAATCGTTTAATTTCATCTTATCATCTAACAACTCTTCACGTGTCGTAAATAGTCTTTTTTCGCAACCAGGTGAAGTATTAGTCATATTCAAAGTGCTACTCTGGTTTCGTGGCCAGCAA
>JBAHVQ010000026.1:6407-20058 GCA_036872915.1 Nanipora kamurai
TGCCGGGCCAAGTAGAGTTTTCTCTACTTGTCCGATATGGTTCGTCACTCGGAGTAACAACTAACATCATTATTCTCAACCCGAGTTCATTGTTCTGCTCAAGCCGTTTTGAACTTTGTTTCATAAAGATAAGAATTTTTTTTTTTAAATACATGTAGGAACTCGTATCTTTTTATTTCATCTTCTGAATATGTGCTTACAATTATTATATGTAACATTCTTTCAAAGGAACCGTTCTGGGTGCTTAGAGTTGGGTTTTAGGGTCAAGGTAAATGTGGTAAGGTTACACTTGAAATGCTGTACTTGCAGCAATGATTGGGTTAGGGTTAGGGGTCAAACTTCTTTTGAGAAGAGTTGTGCCAACTGGAAGTTGAGCCAGCTGGGAGTTGGTACCATGTGTCAAAAATTAAATGTGTAGTTGAAAGACTTACCTTCAAAAATTTTCGCATTATCATTATCTGCTGAACGAGCAAGCTTGTTTATTAGCTCGTGGAAGTGTCGTTGAAAATACAGAGTTCTCCAGCTCTGCCTGCTTGTCCTCTGCGTAGAGCTGCACTTTATCATTATATGTTTCCAGCGATTTGAATAGTGAATCTTCCACAGTAAGTCAGTCGAAATCTCTGTCAGAACAAAGGAAAAAAGCAGGAAGAAAGGAAAGAGTAAAGAAGAAAATTCTCAATGACAGTCAGCTTAATCACAACAGCAGAGTGTAAGTCAGTATGTTTTCCTGAAGCATGGAAATTACTTTCACGAATGTAATGGAACACGTATTACACCGTTCAATATCGACTGTTCCGAAGAGGTCATAGATGCATAAATAACGACAGATGATCTATGATATTTAACGAGAAATCGCGTAAAAGTAGCACTCTACAAAAGGTTTGCATAATCAGAAAGTGCGAGTTTCGAAAAACATATTTGAGGTAGCGGAATTACGAAGTATGAATTATTATGAAATTATGACCTATTATTAAGAATAGTATTCTGAAACTTCATCTCTTATCTTGTTAATAAATAATAAATATTTTAAAAACAGGATATTTCCGAGATTATATGATAAAAGATTATTTACAATAAACGACGTTTCGAACAATTTAACTGTTCTTCTTCAGGTTTTTGTTATCTAGGATTGTTCTACTTAGTAACCAGGCATAACTTAGCGACCTGAGACAATACAAATCATTATCATCTTTCACGAAATTTTCCATTAACATACTATATTAAAGTGTCTCTTCTACATTTCTTTTCCAATTCAAAATATTCATTTAAAATTGGCTTCCATTCTTCAGGTTGTTCGTGATTGTTCAATATTTTCTTTGCTTGATATTTTTCTCTCAACGACTCTGCACCTTCTCGGACTTTCCTTTGTCTCAAACCAATCCTCTACTCACTATTTCTGCTTCATCCACTTCATGTTTTCATGGCATTCAACTTTATGGCGTACCAGGCCCCCATCTTCCTTTCCCATTCGCTTTTTTCTGTCGATGCTGCATTACCTTGTTCTATATCATCTTTCGTTAACTTGATTTTACTCTCATGCTCATTCTTCCTTGTTTATGACAAATGTTTGAGCAAAACCCAATGGAAATCACAACCGACAAATTGTTTTGATATCTGAGGAATTCACCTCAATTTTCTCCTCAAATACTGATTCTTTTGAGATGCAATATTGACATTCTTTTGAAATTCAACAAACTTCTCCTTAATGATTGGAGACGTTCTCTGACCAAGATTATAATTTATTTCGACGAGCTTTCGGCCACTAGACTGTGGTCTTCGACAGGTACATGACTATAGAAAATTGCAAGCTTATATACTATATAGCTTATATACTTAGCACAGCTAAAACATTGATCCACCGAGTCCTTACACTACCAAATACCAAAGAAGGAAAAACTAACGAGCTACAGCATGTCAAAAACGCCTTACGCACAAACAGCTACTCTTTACGAACCATCAACAACATCATAACAGATACCAAGTCAACCCACTCAACTCCTACACCTGAAGAATTGATAGGTATGTTTTTTAAGATGGTCGACTCTACAACCCATAGAAGATACGTAACCTTACCATATATCAAGGGCGTAACTGAACAGCTAACCAGAAATCTTCGTCAACATGACACAAAAGTAGCAGCCAAACCATTACGGACATTGCAACAATACTTTCCTTCACCAAAACATAGACACGAACTTGACAAACACACGAATGTAGTTTACACGATTCCTTGCGCAGACTGTACCTGGTCATATATTGGAGAATGCCTCTACCTGACCGCGCATCATCAATATTTGCAAACTTCTCCTAGTTTCGATATCCTGATGAAACACTCCTCGTGTACGATGTATTACTTGAATATTTAAGAAATTTGGTCGGACAATATATGACCGACTGTTATTTCCAGAACTGTCTGAGATTCAGTTTAAGGTATGGTGTGAAAACCGGCTAGGATTCTGATCGGTTCGATCGGGCGGCACCTGGTCTTATTTATTGGCCTCATTTGTTGCAACCACATCAAACTGTTTAAGGCATCTCATGAGCGATCAAAAGGCTATGGGATCGATTACCGTCATGGATTCAAAAAACTTTCCACAATGAAAAGCTTCAGATCATGCGCATGAATGTTTCTTTGTTTCATTTGTTCATACCACTGGATAGCGCTGGATGTTGACGGGTTTTGAATGGCCGCACCCTGTTCAATAAATCTGATCCATGGTGAAACTTGCATAATACCATGATCACCCCACTTTTGCTGTTGTCAAAGGGAATTTAATCTCTAAATTCCCCCTGAAAAGGGAGGGAATTAGTCCATCAGCATACTGTACATGTGGTAATTCACTAATGATTCACTCGTTAGTACGCACGAGCAAACGACCAAAGACACCAGAATTTTAAGCAAAACAAATCACATTTGACCGGCAACCATTATTTTACAAACTATTACCATGACATGTTGGAAAATTAGTGATTAAATATCCCCTCAAGTGTCAGCAGGGTTTATACAGATGCCGGCAGGCAAACGGTTCTTGAGACTTCCTGAAACTCTGCCTTGGCTTTCCAAACATTTAATCACTCATTTCTCTCATGTTATGGCGTTATTTATAACTCTCTCAAGTCATAATAAGGTTATTTCAAAACCTCGCCTGTGAAACTTAAACCTTACCTTTTACAGGCAAAAATCCTGCAGTTTCAATGCTTTCCAAATCCAAAGGGCATAAACAGCAAATGATATCCTCTAGGAGATGATTTGGCAAGCCTATATTGGTATAGCATAAAAATGATAAACTTTACGCTGTTTCCAGCATTTGACCTAATGAAAAAAACACAGGCCAAATATCAAAAGTAAAAAACTGAATGTCATAAAGTAATTGTGTTACATTTGTGTGACAGTGTGAATTAGGGGACAGCGAATCTATTGCAATCCACTTCGAACGCATATACACTGTATTCCGATAAAAATTTCAAAGGTTCCTTTCGGATCGGATTAAACCCTTTTTTCCGCGGATCAGATCGGATCGGATTGAGCTCTTTTTCCTTCGGTTCGGATCTCTGATTTAATTTTCGCCAACAAGTCCAACTGATTTTCTCGGTTTCCTTTTTTTCAATATATTGTGCATGTACAGTTAACTCTATAAAAACAACAAATATCTTTGTACAAAATTATTCTACTTCTATCTAAGACTTTCCTCGAGCATGATAAACTTTCAGTCTATGCTCCGTGATAAACCTGCATAGTAAGATCAACATATACACGTGGCAATCTTTCAAAAATACAGTATATCGAACACTAATTTTACTTTCATTTTCCTGTTGTAATTGTATCAAACGATTGATTTGTTGGGTAACACTTTAATGCTGGTGGAATATTCGCAATTCCTTGGATCAGATCAAACCCTAACAGAGTGAACGGTTTTTAGTTCCAGCACTAATCCTGACGTTCTTTGTTCGTCACTCAGAGCTTTTCAGAACCAGGCCAATATCTTGTACCGGTAAATACAGTTTGTGTAATAATTATAATATCGAATGAATATACAGTTGAATATACAGAAGGTATATACAATATATATGAATGAATATACAGAATAAATATACAATGAATATACAGTATATCGCTTGTGTTTCATTCATTATCATCATTCATTAAATTTCATTGCATCATTCTCTATCATTCATTTTTAGATGATGCTGCGTGACGCACTAAAACTTCTAGATGACTAATCAATTTTTACAAATGTCAGTATTTTGCATCCATTGCCAGGAAACTTTGTTGAATCATCATTAGCTAGCACTCACTTCAGATGTCATTTTGCCAAATTCAAATTTGTATGAGTTCACTCTAATTTCTGAAATAAAGGACATCTTGAAATCTTTTTTGACAGAGTAGTAATTAGTACGTTAGACGACAGTTTTTTTCTAAAACTGGTAGGCTGAACTCTTATGCCTTAGTCGCCAAAAGGCGACTGACGAGAGGAAAATAGACTCCAGATACAAATCTTTAGTCACCAGTTTTAAAATCAAGTATAGGAGACATTTCAAAAAAGTGTTTAAAATCATTACTAGCAGAGCGTATGATATCACGCAGTGTTTTGGAGGTAAAATGTATGGGGAAAAGGCCATTTAGTTAACCATACCTCACAAAACAAAGATTTATGAAACTACCAAGAATGCCATATTTTACCTCGAATGCACTTCACTACCAAACTACGTACGATGTCCCATTTTCCAGAATATTTTACAAGTATTACTATAGTGAATAAAATATCAACAAACTTTGCACTGACACAAAGACAAAGAAAACTTTCGCGGCGCGAAAAGTTCGTTGGAAATGTTAGTTAATAATTAAACTTTGTTTCTAATTCCTACTTAGTTAAACATACGTTACAAAATAAAGATTTATTAAACTACTCAGAACCCCACCTGGAGAGTTATTCAATAAGTCAAATAAACATCAGCCGTATTGTTTGAGACTCGTTTCTCACTCTGTGAATAATGAATCCAGGTAATTCTTTGGTGGTTGCGAATGTACATAGTGCTCGAAGAATACGGATGAGCTTTGCTATCGACCCAATTGTCGCACTATTTCCAGGTTGTGGCCTGCTTGTACTGCATAGGTGGTTGTTGTTGATCGAAACGATTTCGCAAAATATCCTTGGTTCATAAGACTAGTTAAGCTGCTTAGTAACTGTTTGGGCTGTTATGTTACGATAGAGACGTTTCAGCGTTAGAAATAAAAGATCTTCCAAGTTTTTCAGCTGTTGTGCATGTAAGGTACTCCTTAAGACACTTCGCCGGATGCATGATGGGGTTGATAGATACGGAAACTGTCACCTTGAATCCTTTCCTGTGTGTGTCATTTTTTATACCGAAGAAGTGCAGTGACAATGAAACACCTGGAAGAAATTCTACTTAGCCTTCTGCTGAAATAAAGGGTTCTAATTCACGTTCTGTGTACCTGAAACTCTTTAGAGCTAGATCTGATCGTCTTGTCATGAATGCCAGAGCAATAAGTGTAATGGTTTTGAGACATGAATTTTTTAAACTGAGAGATCCATTTTCACCCCAGACTTTGGATAGATTAATGAAATTGTTAATTGGCGTATCTCTTGAGCGTTTCATCGGTTTTGGGGGCTGGACTTCTCTAGCACCTTACCAGGTGTCGAATTTCCCATGTCTCCCATGGATTATAAACTCTATCGCACCCGACTTGGTACAGCTGATATAATGCGGCTATTATACACCGGATAACTGGGCGAGATGCATCGGATTTGTCAGCTTCTTCGTATAAAAACCTGGCTATTACTGTGTGTGGGACGGTGAAAAAGACAGGTCTATTGTTGTACACATTTCTGCAAACTTGTTTATTTGCTTGTTGTAAAGAGCTATGGTTGATATGGCCCATGCCAACGTAAATTGATTAATAGATCGCTCTGTCCAGTGTAACCATCTTAGGTGTTCCTGCCAGATACTCACTAGGGATACAGCTTGCACCTTCTGTTCTTTAGAGGTTTGACATTTGGACCGGTTGACCAAATTGACCGTCAGGATTTTGGTAACTTGATAGGATTGCTTACTGACTTGTGTTTCAAGTGATGGAACCAGGGTTGTGCTGGCCACCAAGGAGCAAGGATGGTTGCAACTTCCTGTTGTTTCAGGAGTTCGTCGAGTGCTCGCGTTAACATGCGAAACGGTGGGTTGACGTAATTGCTCTCGATAAATTCACATTTAACCTACACTGCTGAAGTCAACTGAAAAAGTTGACTCGAGCGGGATTTGAACTCGCACCTTCTGGAATCCGGTCTGCCGATTTACTTAAGTTGGCCGCTCGTACACTTAAGTTGGATAACTCGCCTCCAATCCCTGTAGACTCGATAGCTCAACAGGTAGAGCGGCGGACCGGACTCCCTAAGGTGCTAGTTCAAATCTCACTTGAGTCAACTTTTTCAGTTAACTTCAGCAGTGTATGTTAAATGTGAATTTATCGTTTTATATTAACCTGAGGATGATTCTGAAATGTAATGTTCTCCTGTCTCCAGTTTTGTTGAACCAGGGCATCTACACCTTCGGAAATTGGGTCGTGATATTTGCAGATGTACCGTGGAAGTTGAGTTGTCGTTAGGGAAGCAAAACGGTCTATGGTATGTGGACCCCATAATTGGTCTAACCACTGGAACAGTCGTGGGTGTAGTTTCCACTCAACTGATTGTCGAGACGTGAAAGAAAATCAACTTGGATGTTTTATCGTCCAGCAAGAAAAGTGGATCATAGGTTGGTGTTGTGGTGGTAGGCGAATGAGCTATCGCTTGAGCTACCTCGGTGAGACCTTCTGCTGGATCTCCGAGCTTGTTGATGTAAGCTGCGGTTGTAATGTTGTCGGATATGATTTGAACAGTCCTTCCTTCGATCATAGCTCCAAACAAATGCAGGGCCACGAGAACTGCTATCATTTCGCTGGGGGTCATTAGACTCAATCGTCAATTCCAGTATTCAGCAGCTTGGTATTGATCCATAAATTCTCCCACCCTGAACTCGATGCTTCTGTTGTTAATTGTAAATCTACGATTTTCGGGGTAAGAAGACGACCATTCCAAAATTTCAGGGCTGTAAACTACCAGGTTAGGTCGGCTGGAGCTGGTTCGTTTTTCTCTAGCACCTCTTCCCAAGACCACTTTCTCGTCAGAAGGCGGTAAAACACTGCGGAGTAGTAACTTTGTTGAGAATAATGCCTCTGCCACAGAGACTCACTGTCTTGCAACGAGCGCTAGAACTCGAGCTTTCACTTTCCTTTGTTTCAACTCACGACAGAGATCCTTCCGTAGTCAGCAGATCCTCTCGTTTGGAATTTTTATTTCTAGTTGTTCCGTTTCCCCGCTTGTATCCTATCCGTCGTACTTGTGTGGAGGATACGATGGAGGACTTTTCCCAGTTTATTCTCAATCCAAGTTGAATGAGTCTATCGATTAGAAGTTCTTCTGGTATGTTATGTCCGTGACGTTTGCAGCCAAAAGGAAGTCGTAGACATAAACAGCGACTCTAAGTCCTTTCCTCGTAGGGAGGTAACTACTGGTCGTAGAACTTTGGCAAAGAAATACGGACTAGCGTCGAGACCGAATGGTAGCATCTTTCATTGGCATGAATTTCCTCCCCAAAAGAAACCAAGAAATGTGCGATGCTCCACTGCACTTCGGATATGAAAAATCTGTCCTTCAAATTGAGTGTTATCAATTGGTCGTTGTAATGCACTAAACTTTGACAGATTTTTATTCGCTCGTTGGAATATTTTGGTCGTGTCTCCACTTCCTCTTTTTCTTTGGTATCACACCAGCCGGTGAAACGCAGTGAAGTTTAGAATGCGACAGTTCTGTAGCGCCGGAAGATAAAGCTTTAGCCAACCCAGTATCAATGAAACAGCACTTTGTTAATGGCAAACGGACTCCACTTTTGATCCAGGACAGCACAGTATTTGATGTTCCTGTTTTTTCCCAAATTGGCGATATTTCTCGTATAGGAAAAACGTGTTTACAGCACATATAAGTGTAGCGTAAAGAACAGAAATTCCTTACCGGATGTTCATCGACACGCCCATTGTGATGCAGTCTTCATTCGTGTTGTTATTTTGTATATTTTGTCGTAGCATTGGCAATCGACTTCAGTTGGAATACGTTCCCAAAAGGGAGGCGGTTCCCTCCTCTATCAAAGAATTGTGATCTTGAACGGGAAATTTGAGTGTTGTCCTATTCCTTGAGTTTGTTGGTGCGATCATATTTCAGCGGCTATTCTTAAATTAGCAAGTGATTCACGGTTGAATCCAGTCATGTCGCTCTGAAGAGAACGGAAGAAGCTCTGAAGACAGAATTCGTGAACAAGGCCAGATATTAGTTGTATTTGATATGTGCTGTTAAAACTATCCCCATGTATGTTTGTTCTTGGTTTTTTGTTCTTGGTGTAGTGTTTGTTTGTTTGGGACTGGAATATTGTTGTAAGGATTTGTTGGATATTTTGTTCACTTGTTTCGTTTTTCTCAGGACACATAGTTCTTGGCAGTGAAGTGCACTGACACAAAGACAAAGAAAGCTTCTGCGGGGCGAAATTTCATTGGATACCTTAGTTAATAAACAATCTTTGTTTCTAATCCTAGCTGTGCGGTAAATTGTGCAGGAAGACAAGCCTTAACAGTTCTTCCTTTAGAAGCTTACCGCCGATTAATCTTTCTTGTTAATGAAAATGTTTTTGTTTATATTTTCCTCATTTCAATACACAAAATAAAGTGATTTTTCATCAGTTATGCTATTTCCTGATCCCGTTTTTTCAATGACAGCCCTTGATTCCTTTTTTGTAAACAGATCAAATTATGAACGTTACGGAGGGTTTTCTTCAAATTTCGGTAAGTTTTGGAAAGTAAACATTTCCGAGTAATGCTACAAATCAAGAGAATTTCCTTTACTTAATGCTGAACACAAATTTGGTTCAGAGCTTGGCAAATATCAGATGACGAGAAGGTTGCGGGTTCGATTCCCGTCCAGGGCTCAGAAATCGTTTGTTCTTAGATAACGAGCTTGACGAACGTTCACTAGTGGTCAGAATTTCCTTTGTCAAATGTTACGACAATGATGCGCAATTGTGCTGAAATGTGCAGTTTGAGTCCGGTTCCGCACCAACGCAGAATATCAAATAGTGTGTATAAGGCTTCTAGTTGTGAAGAACACAAGGAATTTAATACTTTCCCATAAAATGGCTCGATCTCCGAAGATACGAAAAGAAAACCTCAAAAACGCCAGCACAAAAATGTTACTGAGAGGCTTTAATTTCGATTTCAGGATAGAATCTGTAATGGCGTAACAGTACGGCAGGTAGACGTCAGTATTTCTGGTTGTAAACAGGTTTGTTCACGTGATATAACCCACTTTTTTGTTGCGCCAAAACCAAAAGAAGACATGAGAAATTGTTTTTTAACTTTTTATATTGGTCGCCAAGGCGGAAATTTTAGTCGCATTGGAGACGGTATCAGTCACAATTTCGACCCCTGTTTGAGTTCCTTAAAGTCAAAAGAGTTCCTTTTTGCCAACTCTTTGCATTCGCAGACCATTAAATAATGGTCTGCAAAATTTATCTAAAAAATATCAAATAAAGTATTTCAAAAAGTCTTAGAAAACAACATTTGGTAGATATAGACAATCAAAAGGGTTGGAAAACTGCCAGAAGTGAAGAATGAAGAAACTGCCGTTTCAAGCAAAGGCACTTAGTCGGAGTGAAACGTAAAATGCAAAAAAACTAGGTGGTGTTTTTATATTGAGAAGAAATCACGTGACGAAAAGATGACCAACAGGATTGAAAAATTGATAAACTAGTTAATGAGATGTAAATGATGGATAGTCATTTGCTATTTTAAAACGTCAATCAGAGGCCCCAAGGGAATGGTAATATGCAAAAGGTAATAAGCAACAGGCTAAAACATAAGAAAACCCAAGGGAATAAGGGATACAATCCAATGTTTTTTATGCAAGAAAAAAACATTAACTTGTGAGAAGGAAAATGTCATTATAAAAACAATAAATGAAAATTTCTTTTTTTTAACTAAAAAGAAATAAGGAATACAAGTCAATGTATCTGCCCCTGCTAGACAAATCACTAGCTTGAGAAGTAGTAAATGACACAAATTGAAATAAATATTAAAATAAAATCTGAGGGAATAAAGTTTACAAGCTACAGCATTTATCCGCCCCTGCAAGACAAAACAGTAACTTAGTGAAAGTTCAAATGAAGGAAAAGCGCTCATTGATTCCATGGGGATAAACGGTTCCAAGTTTGAAAATGAGATGTCTTTCTTGTCTCTAGCTGCTATCATTATTGTTTCACTTTGACGAAGGACCTTTGCTAGAAACATCAGTTTCTTCATTCTTAAGCTCTGGCAGATTTCCAACCCTTTTGATTATCTACAAGCCGCTCAATACTGCTGACGGAGCACTCTACTTTTATATCATTGTATGGTGGATATAACTAGAAGGTACAGTAGTGCTAGATAGTATTTTCCTATTTTCCATGAAATGATTGGTAAGTACTGTGTGTGGCAAAAATCACATAACATTTGAAGTGGCTCACAAGGTTAACAGGGTATTCAGCTTAGAACAAGGTTTAGGATTAGCAGTAGTATTAACCATCGTGAAAGTGATACAATATGGTGTCATTGTACAGTTCATCAATTTAACAACTTAAAGGCTGACTTTTAAAAATAATTAAAAAGTTCATTACATATGGTGGAGTCCTGGTTACTGTACCTGTAAGTGATGAGCTCTGCTCTGGATAATGTTCTGCTCAATTGCATGCTCAGTTTCTTTTTTGCTAGAATTATTGAGCTTGTCAAAATTTCAAGTTTCACATGAAAGACAAAATCTCTCTTTCACTACTGAAGGTCAGCCCAAATTTATGTTCATGAAACTTCAAAATTAGTTTCTGATATAGGCTGCAAGTTGTGAGTAATTAAATTTAACAGAAATGGCAAAGGAATATCCTCAGAATGGTTAAACTGTAGGATGGTTCAATGGGGTGTACCATATGTGTGTGTGTGTATATATATATATATTTAGATATCGCTCTATGGCCTTTAGGTCATATTGAGCGCTCTACAGGATGAGTCTTTGCCGCTTTGCATTATGCACACGCTCACTGCTTGCAGTTAGAGTGCTCTGGCAAATGACTGTGTTGTCCCACATTTGTGAGGCATCAAAGGTGACTGTAAATACAGTTACTTTCATCCTGCTCATCAGCACTACACTGATGAGGCCCAAAAGGCCGAAACGGTTCCGTATTGTTATGCAGTTAGAGCACTCTGGCAAATAGCTTTGATGTCCCACATGTGTGAGGCATCAAAGGTGACTGTAAATAGCAGTTACCTTCATCCTGCTCACCAGCACTACACTGATGAGGCCCAAAAGGCCAAAATGGTTCTGTCTGTAGTTATATATATTTATATATACTCACAATATGCACTCAAAAGTGATAAAGTCGAAATCACACCATCTCTGCAATTATTGTTGGGTTGGTGAAATTACTATCATAATAGCAGTATCTGGCTACAATCAGCAATTGTGGAGTTTTCTCCACTTGGCACTCATCAGGACAGAGTAGCTGATAGCAAACCAGGACAACCAAAAAGTTACATACTCATCACACCATCAAATAGGATGTGGGATATACCACACTGTTTATATACAGTATTTATATATTGACATACACTGTAAATCTAAAATATAAGCCCAAAAAAGATCATGGAAGAGCACATGCAATTTTCCATTTAACAATGTTTTTTGATATGTGAGAGCAAAGCCAAATTTGATAATAAGTTTCAACCATCTATTTCTTCTATCAACCACTATTAACCAAAAATTGCCTGCTCCCATATGATACCTCTTGGGTTCATATTTAAGATTTCTTAGGGACAGTCAATTTTGTAAAATGACTTCCAAAACATCCCATATTACTACATTGCACATTAATGTTAAGTAAAAAGAAAAGTTAAAACAAGCTATTTCAATTTGAGCATGGGAAAGCCAATGCAAAACTAGTAGATACAGACACAAGTGTCTGTATATGTGATACAGAACTGAATAAAACATCGATGTCTGTAAATGTGATACAGATACAGTACTGATGTATACTTAATCAGTTCTGTATTGGGGTGTACAGAAATTGATTAAACCTTAACTTCTTTGGAATTTTTCTTGTGAATTGTTGATGAGTTTTAGAAATATTTATATTTATTGTCATAAAACCAATTACTAAAATTTAAGTTCAAAAATAATATAATACTTTTATTAATAATACAAATTTATAATATAGAATAAGAAATTATATATACAAAAACAATATAAATTTAAATATTTTTATTAGCTCATACTGTATGTTTTGGAGCTCTGCCCCTTTATCATAGTCAAATTACTGGAGTTGGTAGGCTAACTAATATGTAATTCATAAAAACTAATTATAAATCATAATCAAGTAAAATCCCTAAGATTAAACTCAAGCAAACAAGTCACATTTGTATGCCCAAAAACCCTATCTTATAACTGCTTTACTTATACAGTGGAATCCCCACTGAAGACTCCTTGAAATGTGGACACCTTGATTATCCACACATTTCACTAGGTTCCCAATTTATTTACACAGAAAATGTCTTATACTGCACCGCTGAGCAGTGGACACCTCAACAATCAAGAATGCCAATGGATGATCACAGTCATTGCAACTCAAAATCATCTAAATAAATCCCAAAAAACAGACAAGAACATTTCAATCAATCATGTTAACATTCATTTCAATAAGCGCACTTTAAGCTTATTATAATTTCACTTGTTGCTGTTTTCCATGTGCATACAGCTGGCAAATGAGGAGGCTTGGCTACAGTGTTCCACTTCCCAATATCCAGTTCAGTCAAGCATACTGTAACAAATTACTTCCAACCACATAGTCAGCTTTTTCAGTTAGATATCAGTAAGTCAGATACCAATTTTGTAAAAATTATAAATAATAAAATATGCCCTATGTCGCCTTATTAAGTGATATACAAGGTCACAGATGTAAAATTTTAGTTTAAAACAAAGGCACCTACATTTAGGGCCATTCTGCCAAAACCCCTGAGATGTGGACACCATGTTCAACCAAGTCCCAAAAGTGTCTGCATTTAGGGGTTCCACTATATCCATTGAATGAATAATCATATAATTATCATCTAATAATCTATATCTAATAATCATACTATTTTGTCAATAATCTTAACCTATTGAACTTGTAGGATGAGTATACTCTTCTTGAAAAAATGACGTTAAATAGTGAAAATAAATTTTCCACAAGTTCAACAGGATAACCATAACAACATTCAATCCCCAGTGACCATCCATAAAAAATGCACATATAAATGCTTCCCCTGGCACTTCTCTCTGGCCATTTCCATATCTCACCAAACTACTGTTATGTTTATTAAACAGCTTTCTAAACAACATGATTGTGCATCCAATGCATTATTTAAGACAGACAGTATCCTACACATAATATAAAGATGGTTTGTCTTATTCTGACAAAAACATACATACATACATACATACATACATACATACATACATACATACATACATACATACATACATACATACATACA
>JBAHVQ010000026.1:29951-47553 GCA_036872915.1 Nanipora kamurai
TTAAAATGGAGGTCATTATGACGAAATTAATGACCGACGAAAAACAAAAGAATATGGTCTCATGAGTTTATAATTTACCGTAAGTAACCTTGGCCTTGCTCTACCATCTGAGTTCTAATTGTTCAATGGTTAGAACGTCTGGCTAGCATTTAGAAGGTTGCGGGATCGAGTCCCGTCCGGAGCTCAGAGTTTTTCTGAGTCCATGGCGTTCCACAGTTTGATCAGTAAAAATTTCCTAAGATTTAATAGTGTCAAACTGCAAACTCAAATTGAAAAATGAACCAAATTTGTTGATGATAATTTCTTCATTGAAATAACCGATATGGTGGGCCGTACCTGATACAAGAAGTTAGTCACAATCTTGTCACACGCCTATATGATACAAGAATTAAAATAACGAGTGTTCTTGGATCTTCAATAAGTAACGAGGAACCTTGGTCGGAGGACACAGATAATTTTGCATCCGCGATGTTTGGAAAGAAGTGGCGGAAGGCAAACAACAGGAATGTGGTAATTTGGAAATTAATTGTGGTAATTAATTCATGGGTGTTTACCAACTTACCAACATTAAAATTTAATATTCTTTGATGTTCGGCTTCCAGTTAGCAACCTTTTCTGATCTTCCTTAATTATCGACATCCGATTCGTCAATTTAATTTAAGTGCAATTCACGAACGTCAGTTGTTTCCAAAAGAGTCTTGTCTTGACCGGCTTTTTCTTCTGCTCGACAAAAGTTTTGCCATCCAAATACCGCGAGTCCCGCAAAAAGCAAGATTTTTCCGCACCTTCCTTGGGCAATGAGAAGGATAAGAATATTCCTATCAAAAGTCCGTTGGAATCACGCGCATTTGCCCAGGAAGGTGCCGAAAAATCTTGCTTTTTGCGGGATTCGCGACACGTATATTAAATACTTAAACACTTTAAATACCATCTGTGACACTTAAGGTCTTCGATGTTAGTGAGGAGCACAAGGTACAGACACCAACGTACCAGTTGTTTCTCGCAGATTGGCACTAAACGAAAATATACATCTCGTCCGAGTGATACTCGTCATGTCTTACAACATTTTATTTCTTCTTTCCATCTTCATTGAAGAGGCTCTTAAAATAGCTTGCATGATTACCGCGAACAGGAAACTTGCTTTTTTGTCCAACTATTTGGCTGTGAAACGTAAAACAACACGTCATGCAACATTTTACATCAGCAGAAATTTTTCCATTTCCCGAACTATCGCCCTCTTGTGTTAAAATGAATGAATGAACGACACTTTATTGAATAAATAAACTGATTTATTACAAAACAGCAATAATTTAGATGGATAAATTAATACATAAATAGAAATATCATTCAATATATATTATTACAATTCTCTGTATATTTCATAGTTTTACGTAATGTAGGTGGTGTGCATTGTATTAGTAGACATAGAATGCATGCTTGGTCACGAGATGGTGCAAATTGAACAATTTTTTTGCTCTTACGAATCCTTCGACTATCAAAACATTGTTCGAACAATAAGGCTCGGCTGTTGTATTGTTTTTCTATGAGTTTGGTAAGAATACCACAATCAGATCCACTAATCTAGTTTCTTTCATACATTGCAGTATCATGCAAAAGAGAAAAAATTACCTGCAATGTCCGAAAGAACCGTCTTTGTTTCTCTATAAAAATAGCCCTGGGTAGAGTTCCTGTTAAACAAACTGGCGGACTTATAAGGGCAAACCACTTCAAAATAATGACTCCCATAGTTGACTCCTCCTAATTACTGACAAGAGATGGGAGCCTGCATTCTATTTTTAATATTTCTATAGATGCACTCCAAGAATATAAATTCAAATTGAAGTCATTGTAACATTATCTTTTTTTTCAAATGTACTTCCTACTATTTGCACCTATTTACTCCTCCGGCACCACAGTTTCTTTGAATTCAATCAAGTAGTCCAAAGTGCCATTCACCACTTCAGCTTTAGCGACCACAATTCTACTTACAATATTAAGTTTGGAATCAACAAGTCGGAACCAGGCTCTTCGTGTGTCACTCGGTGAATCCCCAGCCATAGAAACAGCACCATTTGGGTGCGCGGTTATGAAGGTGGGAGAATTGGATGGAGATAAAACAGATTGAAGTTTCAAGAAAACATCATTGTTTGGCAGCTGAACCACAATGAAATCATGGGAATTGTCTGCGACTTCTTTAGATGCCTATATGAATTGATAAAAGAAGAATAATTTATTTATGGACAACCTGAATTTACAACTTAAATGTCTCAGAAATATTTGTGAGTGAGGAAGACTGCTGTTAAAATGACTGAGTAGAGAGTGTCTGAAGAAGGAAGAACAGAAGAGCGACAATTCTAGATGGAAAAGACAACCTCAGCCTTATCAGGACTTTTGAAAAGGCAAAGGCTGGAGGTCACCGTGGCAAAGTTTTCAAATATACTGTATGTGGAAAATTTTGCCTCCAGTTTGACGGCGGCATCAGACAATAATGTCTCAAGAATTAATACTTGTCAAAGGGTTAAGAAGAAGAACTTAGCCAAATAAATTTTTAAGTAGTTGGGTTGAATGAAATTTCATGAGAAAGATACATTTTGGTAGAAAAGGCTGGCGAGAAAGAGTCGAGAAGAGGGAGTACTAGTGAGGGATTGACGAAAAGGACTGGAGATAAATCTTGATTGAGGACTGAGTTTGTAATTACAAACGTTCCCGGATCATGAGAGAAAATTTGCTAAAACTGGAAACTCATGCATAAATCCTTGTTTTATATTTAATGAACTGTCGGGAACACCATAACGATTGACAATTCGTACCTTTAAGACAACTTTTTGTCCTGAAACAGCAAGATATTTACTACGCTGTGCCATGGGTAGAATGCGAAAGACTTCTTGGTCCGTATTGAAGGGATTAAAGCTTCTTTCTATTTGGAATTGCACTGGCGAAGAGAAAAAAAATGGGAAATTTATTTCAAGTGATTACAAACTGCAGTGTCTGACTTGGGGACATTGGAGAATTAATGGTTCAATCCCGTGACCGTCCGAAACTTCACTCTTGGTCCCCAGTATGCTTAGACCATAGAGATCATACATAAACCAGAGAGGGCATGGAAGCCGAAAATTGGTAACAAATTGAACATCCGCCATTTTGAGTAAATTGAGGCCAAATTGATTCTCTCCAGGCCCTTTACCGTCTGTTCGAGAGTTCACGTTAGTGGTTCTCGTTCATGACTTTACCACAATTCTCGTTCACGAATTTTCTCAAAAAATATCATCCAAATTGTTAAAAAACGTCAAATTCACCGTAATTAAGAACGGTTCATACATTGAAAAGAAAATCCCATTTATTTCCCTATATGCTTTGATTATTATTTCTATATAAAAACGAAAAAGAAACGGACAAAAGTGAAGTTGTTTGGCTCCCAATGTTTCCACGATAGCGGCCTTTCAATTTGTTACCTGCGGTTGAGGGAAATTTGGGTACAATACCCTCTCTAATTATATGATCTCTTTTGCTTAGACCACATCAGAACTTATTCCATGACACATTTCTAGATGCGCGCCCGCAGTGAGCTACAGAACTGTTCGGGTATATCATAGGAAAAGTGTAGTTACCTGAAGGGTGATCGAAATTTACAATTTTTCCGTTGACACTGAGACTGTTATCTTCTTCCAGCTTTAGCAACCTTTCGTCCTCCGTATGTATATTATAGACGATTCCACTGTTAAACTAGGACAAAGGAACATCAATATTTCAGATTTTCTACGTATAGGATCAGACAACTGACAGCTCAAAAACGAAGGAAATAAATTGTTAGACTTTTAACTTTAGACGCAAATTCCAAACAGGACAACACTGTATTCCGTTAACCCCGTGAACCAACGAGAGAAAAGTTAAACAAATCCTATTCATCATATTCAGATCGTTGAGAACTATTCAACCCGACTTGGAATAGCCAGCACTCCTTAAGTTTCACAAAGTTTCATTTTGACGACTGCCAGTTCTGGAGTGTGCATTTATAATATCACGGCACATGCGAAAAAGGGGTATGCGTCCCAGACCCCCTTCGTTTCCCCTAACTACGATATCGGTAATTCGCCTCATCAACTTTGCCAACTTGTTTCATTTCAATCATCCCATTGGTTAAGTCCCATCAGTCTCGAAGTAAATATTCTTTTACTTACTACAGGTAGATCGCTGCTGTTCGACATGATGGTGGAGTTGGGTGAAATAAGAAAAATCCTTTCAAGAGCTGAAGTTTGACTTGGTTGTTTAGCTTGCGCCGTTGTAGCTCTAATGTTTGGTATTGATAGTGGACCTATATATACTGTACATGTTTGATTAAATTAGAACTAACGGACTTCCTGGCAACGTAATCAACCGCATACCTCTTTTAATAACGCTGCAAATAGTTCTCTCTTTGACGCAGATTTCATTGGTATGAATTTCCACGTCACCTGGAAAAGTGTTGCTCTCGGACGACGTAAAAGGAAGGAAAGTAGATTACCTATAGGGAAAGAATCCAGGAACAAAGGTTATGGTCATTCGGCAATGTTGGTTTATTCTAAATTTTGAAAAAAACCTAATTTCCCACCGTTTTCCAAGAATATGCCCCTGATTACCTTGGTAAATACTGCAATGTCTTTCGGCAGCGTTAAATGTCCTGAAATTTGATCGGATGATGAAAACTCTTGAAAGTTGGATTCTGAAGAAGTCTTAATAGTCGTGTCCTGATGCCAAATTTGTTTTGATCCTAGCAAATTAGTTCTGGGAGCGCTAATGTTCTGGGTACGTTGCGTTGACTCTTAGTTCCATTTGTAATGAAATATATCGTAATTCCATGTATGATTTGTAAAAAAATATTCAGGTCTAAGTATCGTGCGATAACTACTACCAGTTAATTGAACACCAGAAATACAAGCCAAAAAAACACTGTAATCATGGGGGTGTTTATTGACAAGGTTGATACAGGGATTGTTCAACAGAAAATGTATAAGCAGGGACCAAAACCATACATTACTCTGTAATAACAGATGACAGTACAAATAAGTCTGAAAATGCATAAACCTCAACGAAAAATATAACTCTGTATGAACAATATCTATACATCCTAAATGATGAGATGTCGCGTTAAGTGGGTACTCAAGGCAAGGTAAGGTTGTAAACTTTACTGCCTGGCATCATTTCAAACCAACCACTCGCACCGCTTCGGTTCATTGCAAGCAGTACGACTAGGAATCCACTGCAGGTAGACTACATGAATCGATTTCACAAACATCGCCTGCGTATCGTTTACTTATGGTTTAGAGAAAAATGATAAGGAAGTTTCAAATCCAGAAAATGTTAAAATTTATTAATTTAAATTTAGAAAGAATACGTAATCAACCCAATGTCAAACTGCGCGAATTAGGTGGCAAGCCTGAGTTGGTTCTTCATAGCAATTCTGTGCCTCAAAGTAAGCTTTCGTCTCGTTGTACTCGGAACTTCGTCACGCATAAAGTTGAAATTTAGTTTAACGAAGGCTTGTCTTTGTCTGAAGGTCAACTGAAGCGCTGCCTTGTGTGGGCACAAAATTATTGACAAGTGAGACCAAGAGCCTGGGTTAAGAATCTTGTCTTTGTTCTTCTTGGTGTGTCGCGTGGGTTTATAACAATTCTCTGTAAGACTTTTAGGCGAGGCTCAAACGTCGATTATCTAATGAGTCGAACCTAATTCCAATGAGTAAGACTTTCGATTCGATTTATTGGCATTAGTTTCGATTCATAAAAGACTCGGAGTTTTTACCTACCCTTAGCCTTATTGTAACTTTTGGTTATGATCTCTTAATGCGGTAAAATTTGAGAG
Source organism: Nanipora kamurai (assembly GCA_036872915.1). Taxonomy (NCBI): domain Eukaryota; kingdom Metazoa; phylum Cnidaria; class Anthozoa; order Scleralcyonacea; family Helioporidae; genus Nanipora; species Nanipora kamurai. Next base: position 35,790 of record JBAHVQ010000026.1, read on the forward strand.
GAGTTAGAATGAGAAAAGGTCTTGACATTGCTGACATTTAGAGACTCAAAAGAAAAGAATGATGTCAAGCGGTCTGAATACCTTTGAATACTATTTCTCACAGAATTAACTGGTCACAGATAGAGGTAATGTGCACTCGAGAAATGAGACATCGGTTTATTCACATTTCAAAATCATCTGGCCTGGCAAATTTTACCATAACTGTATAGCATACCAGAAGGTAGATTGTTCGACATCAAACTATTAACCCTGATGATCACTAAGATATCGAAAATGTTTCATCCTTTCAACTTTTAAGCTTTTTTATACTTGTATGCTTATTTTCAAAGGACAATCGCGGCCTAGATTAGTCCTTAAACTTTACCAAAGCTCAACTTTCTCATTTTTCTTCCGTAAGAATCTGGTGCGTGACGGTAACCTGAGTGAGTGACGAGATCAGTGTAAGTTTAAGCGTATGTGTGGTTGGGGTGCGAAACGTGATTGTGGCAGTAGCTAAGTTGGGAGTTAAGCAGCTTGATACACTGAGGCCGAGTTAACAGGTCAATTGTTAATCTGTTATGGATGTCCGACGAGGAATTTAGTTGAAGAATAAAATGTTAACCCTATTGCCTGTTGGTAGTTGCAGTTATGACGTTAAAACGGCGATTAGCGGACAACTCCAAAGTTCCGATATTAAACAGGACGAACACTCGACGGAAATACTTTTGTTTAGATATCACTTCTAATCCAACGAGGTGTGAGTGGGAAGGGCAATTTCAAGTGGCGACTCTCGTAATTCAAAAGGTTGAAAATTTCAATCATTGAAGTTAATGATATATTTTTAATCCAAATTATTTATTTTTTTGGCGGGAAAGACAGCTTTCACCCTAAATTGATCGAAACTTAAGCCCTTTTAGATTTATATTTTTAATTTTCACTCTGGTAAAAGATTAATAACCAATCTTAAACGTTTGGTCGCTAATACCAAACGGGAAAGACTGGAATTAGGGACAAATAGACTGACAAATAGATTTCAATCGTTTGAAGAGAAACTTTGGTTGTGGCAGTAGAAACTACTTGTGCTCATTGTAGAAATTCATAGTAGAAACTATTTGTGGCAGAGAAACTAATTGTGCTCGTTCACGGTTGTTAATTTGTGTAAAAAAAACGATTTTTGCGCAGTTTGGAACCCCTCAACATAAATCGTGATCTACTATTCGTCGCTTTAAAGTCTACCCAGTTTCCAGATTATTTTCGGCAGTTGCCTTTGGCCAAGCCCAGCGCAACTGAATTCTCCCACACAAGGAGTTTTAGAGTGGCTTTTTGAGTTTCGCTTATGAATATTCTTTGTAATGTAATATATTTAAAATATATACCTCCTCTCTAATCATATCCTTGTGGTGAGATATTGTAATTTTGTGGTTAGGAGTTAAAAAATTGTGTACTCGTGGGAGACGCCCAGCTTACGTATCTCTGTCAAAAATAGGATTTGAACTTAGCTGAAATAAATATTATGCGATATATGGCATCTGATGTTTCTAGCCCCCATGTCATGTAATGTATACCAATTTTTAATTTCTTTCTAATTCTTAACCTTGTAAATAATTAATTGCCTTTATCCACCTTTTCTTGTTATAACATTCATTTCGCATATATGTTGTTTAATCCATAAGTATTTTTCTTATTTTTCGACGAGTTAACTTGTTTCAAAGAGTTAACTTGATTCGATTGGATTTCGGTTACTTTTCGCATTTCCCACTTACTGAAATGCCTATAATTAATTGTAAAGTGTTTACAATTAATTGTTCATATTACTGTTATTCATCTGTTCTCTGTGGTAACGCGCTATGTTTTGTGTGTTGTATTATTGTGTTGCATTGTTGGCTACCAAATGTATATAGTTTCATAAATATGTCGTAATGTAATTTGTTTAATATTAATGCAGGACCCCACTGAAAAACACGAAAGTGATGTGGGTATCCTGAATAAAGATTAGCATCATCATCAATTCAAGTGAATTCAAGTAAATGGTTTGAACTAATAGCCTAGGAGTTTCAGTCAATATTTATTGAAGTTTAAAAAGCTTAAAGGTTGAAAACTGTTAAATCCAAAAACCCTAATCAAACGAGGATCCCAGTCACCACAAGTTTTAGCGTGGGCTTCGTATGACCGCCAACTTGTGATGACTTACTTTAGCTTGCGACTAATTTGAGCTTGTTCAAATTTCACGTCATATGTGACGTCTTTAAGAACCAACGTCAACAGATTATGAGGAGAAAAACTCAAAGAAAAACAAGGCAAGGTATGAACCTTTTACACCCGTAACTTTGCCATGATAACATGAGAACTATCACAAGTGCAGACTTGCGGCGACTTGTGCCACCGTTTGACAGGTGGCATGGCAAGTCACCACAACTTAACTTGCCTTAACTAGCGTTCTAGTTTGATAAGGGCGCAACGGCCCAAATTCTAACATTCGAACAAAGGCCCAGCGTGTGAAACATTTCACCGAACACAAAACATTTCACTCTTTGAAGAAGGACCCTCGCCATCCTTTATTTTTAATGTTCCCAAGTCAGACTCTGTAGTTTGAAATAAATTTCCAATTTCTTTCCTCTCGACAGTCCAATTCGAAATAGCAAGAAGCTTTAATCCCTTTAATACCGACCAAAAAGTCTTTCGCATTCTACCAGTGGCACAGCGTAATAAATATCTTGCTGTTTCAGGGTAAAAAGTCGTCTTAAAGGTAGGAACTTTAAACCGTTTGTCGGGTTATGAACGAGTCATTAGGCATTAAGTTTTTATTTCGACTCATCCCACCCCGTCTTTCTGACCGCAGTTTTTCACACTTACCAACTTGATTCAATTTGACTGGTTAAACACTTTTCACATATAAACTCCTATTATTTTGTTCCTGTTGTTGAATTATTATTGATAGCCAGACAGAAATTGATTCTTGGAGCGTTATTCGATATCGAATGCAGTTAAACTGGCGGTAAAATTATCCAAATACATTAGAAAATATCAACACGCAATTTCTAGCTACCTTTGCCTGGCTGTTTCTCTGCCTTGATAATTGGCTTTGAAAGCCTAGGGGACAAGATTTTTCTTCCGCCTCAATAATTCCTTCTTCAATCCTTTTTAAACTACATCACTCTCTCTCGGAAGTCTTTAACAGCAGTCTTTCTCAGTCACAAATATTCATGGAACAGCACCCTTTGAAATTCACGTGATCTATAAGTTCTTCTGTTATCTGTACTTGTAGGGACCTAGTGAAGTTACAGAGAATGATTTTATTGTGGTTCAGCCAAACGATGATTTCACGAAACTTCAATCTGTTTTATCTCCATCTAACGCTCCCACCTTCATAACCGCTCATCTGAATGGGGCTGTCTCCACGGCTGAGGATTCAACGAGCGACATACGAAGAACCTGGTTCCGACTTGTTGATATCAAACATAATGAAATTGTTCAGGGAATAGTGGTCGCTAAAGCTGAAGTAGTGAAAGGCACTTCAGAATATTTGGTTGAATTTGAAGAGATTATGCTGTCAGAAGAGTAAAAAAAGTGCACATAGTTGGACGAAAACTTGAAAAAAAAAGAGAATGTTACGACAGTTTAGTTAATCTCGCAGTGATAGTTAAAATTCGTATTTATATATTATGTAGAGCTAAAGTTGTATGAAATATACGGAGAATGGTAATAATATATTTTTAAGGATATTTATTTATTAATGTATTTATTAACTTATGTATCTAAATTATTTATGACTGGTAATAGATAAGTTTATTTATTCAGCAAAGCATCGTTCTTTCATTTGTTTTAACTCATTAAAGTCCGGGGAAATTGAAAAAATTGGTTCAGAGACGTTCGCTAAACTTTGTGCCACGTGACATTCTACGCGCGCCTAAAACCACTTTTCTGACTCAATTTTTTACGCAGATTCTAAAAAATCTTTGTTTCAAGTCATAATTCGAACAGAAAGTAGGTCAAACTGGCAAAAGTTACACCGTACACCGGAGTTGGATATTAGAGGGGTCGGACCGAATGGTTAATTCAAGAGGGTGATAGTTGATGAGACGGAAAGATTTTGGGTGTTGTAGAATGCTGCATGACGTGATGATATTAAGTTCCACGGGCAAATAGTTGGACAAGAAGCGAATTTCGTATTTACGATAGTTATGCTATCTCAAGGACCTCTTGAATGAACATCGACAGGAGTTAAGCAAATGTTGTGGGATATGACGAACGTCACGTTGACGTGTGGTATTTTAGCTTACAGCCAACCTGTGGGGAAACGACGTCCATTATGTATGAGTCTTTACCTTGTTCTACACTCCAGTATCGAAGATTCAAAGTATCACTAATGACATTTAAAGCGTTTTTTTTATTTAGTTGCAACTTGCAACACCTTAGACGAGCAAACGAAAAAGCTAATTAAGATATGATCCTCAGAAACAACTAACATTCGTGAATGGTACTTAAAGTTATTTGACGAATCAGATGTCGAGAATTAAAGCGGATATGTAAAGTTCGCGACCTGGAAGACGATGTCAAAGAATATAAATTTAAAGTTGTCAAGTTGGGAAACACCCTTCAAGTAATTACCACATTCCCTTTGTTTGCCTTCCGTTAGCTTTTGTAAAAACTTCCCCAGCGGCAAAATTATCTGTATCCGTTGAAGTCTGCATGAAGACTGGTGTTCTGCATTAGCTAATGAAGATCGAACGACAGTTATCTCAATTATGAAATCATGAACCTTTGATAAAATCGTGATCCACTTCATGTATTTTAAAGACGACCCACTCACATCGGTTACTTCAACGAAGAAATAACTACTGAATGCTGACCACAAATTTGGCTCATGTGGGAGCTTGGTAAATATCAGACGACGAGCGAACGTTCGTCAAGCTCGTTATCTCGTTATCTCGATTTCTCAGAAATCGTTTTTCTGAGATAACGAGCTTGACGGATGTTCGCTTGTCGTCTGAAGGAATAACTGAGAATAAAATTGGTACAGCTCTTTCCGGACTGGTAAAATTGTCTTGTGTTAGCCAGAGTAAAATATTAGAAGGGCTAATATTTCCGTTCAAGAGCTCTGGCAAATGGCAAGATGGTTTCTTTTGTCTAGTCAACCTTCTTCGCCATTCCTCATCTTGGGTTTTGCTTTTTAAAGTCCTAATGGCTAACTTACCATTTGGTTTAACGCAAGAACTCCTTTTCCTTCTTGTTATATCCTATTCAGAAAGACTTCCACCTCAATTCCGCCTGTCGTAGATCATTCGGCGCCCGAACAAAACTCATAAGCTAATGTTTATCTTGGCGTCTTGTCTTGTTTAGTTTGTTGGGGCTTTTTTACTCCGCGCTGAAGGTGTTACTTCTAAATGCCACAATGCTTAAACAAAACTAGTTAGTCGTCGGAACTTCAATAAAGGGGACCAGAAGCAGGAAGGGAGGCAGGTTTCATAAACCTCATTCCTCGGCAGTGTGGCGCACTGAAGAGGAGTGGACTTCCCATTTTATTGACAAACGAATGTCTTCAATTATTGACAGCTTATTGGCTATTCTTTTGGCACTAGGCATGTGAGCTAACAGTTTTAGTTTATCTGATAGAGAATACCTCGTGTAGATGGGTAATTTTTATTCATATCTTTGTGAACATTGTCCTTTTACCGATGGATTCAGTTATAATTTACCAACAGCTTAAAGCCGAATTTCCAGTTAGGCTGAATTTTTCGCCCGTACTGCCTTTTTCTTGTTTCTCATTGGCTCTCGGAACCCCAAGAGTTTCCGAGAGCCAATGAGAAACAAGAAAAAGACAGTACGTGCGGTCCGCTTTACCGACCAAGTGATGGAAAGTGACAGATACACTCAGTCCACCCCCTGCAGAATATACTGTGTCGTCTCGATTAAATTTAGGGGAAAAAAATTCCTTTTAGGATCTTGTTCTCTCTTTTACGTTTATTCCATCAGCATAAAAATCCATGTCGCCTCGATGATGTGGGTACCGGATGACGAAAGGGGAAGAGAAAGATTACCTGTCGGGTCAGTAGCCGGAAAGGTCGATTGTACAGGCAAATATGACAGTTTTTTAATTTACAGTTTTACATTGTTCTACGAAATCAGTTACCAATTGGTAATGTTCTGAGAACATTGCATTGATTTTGACTGAATTCCATTTGTACCGAAAGATTGCATCATTTCATTTAACCTGATAGTGTAAAGAATTATCAAAGTCTTTGTATTGTTGAAAAAGGTTTTGCCTTTTTTATTCAATTGTCAATCTCTATGCAAGTGTGAGTGACTGGTGACGTAATTGGAAGAAAAAGAAGATTATCTGCCAAGATAGTAATCAGGAAGGTCGATTATCTTGGCAAATATTTAACGGGTTTTTTTTAACGGGTCCTTTAGTGTAGTTCTGTGTCCTTTATTTACCTTTTAGCAATCCATAATAAGGACTATACACCGATGTTTGGTTATTTTATTGTTTTGGCCAGTTCAAATCGACGTAATAAGACAAAATCAAATTGCTGTTGCTGTTTATTATTAACTTAAAAAGCTTGTTGTTTTTCGACGGTTTGAGCTGCAGTAATGACGGCCCAGCACACATGAACTTCCCACTTTAAATTTGTACCAAAAGGTGGCCAAGAGATTCCCGAATACGTTTATACAAATAATGGTAATGGACCGCCCTTCCGCATGCCATTCTTGAGAAGTGGAGGACGAGAAACTAAAGTCTAATTTGGAGTGACCTTAATTAACAATCAAAAATAAAATTAAAAACAGATTTCTTATTTCAAACGAAATAAGTTACCAATGACTAATGCCCTGAGAACATTGTGGAGATCCTTACTGAATTCTATTCATCCCGAAACGTTTTATGATTCCATTTGATTTGATATTGTAAAGGATTATCAAGTTCTTCGTATTGTTCAAGTTCTTCGTATTGTTGAAAAAGCTTCTAGTACTACCGTACATTTCTTTTGTTGATCGCCAGAAACTCGGACCGATAATCAGAACCACTGCACTATACATTCTTCGCGTTTAAAAGAAAATGTACGAGTAACAATCAAAAGCATTGTCTAGTACTATAAGCATAAAACAGATCTGTGGTTGCACCATGTCATTTATTGGTTCTGAGCTTTCGGCTCGTCATTGCGTCAACGTTTCTTATGTCGGTAGTTTGTGCGTGCATATTGTGCGTGTACATCAGTTTAATCAAACTACATACTGTCTAGTCTGTCATTATTGTCCTCTAGGTGTCCCTATTAAGAGGATTAATATAAAAACACTATGCATGATGAAGGACAAGAGACATTGTCCGCGATAACTAGGTGCTCGGCTGTATTGTTAAGGCTGAGAAAGTGTATGAGACCGGAGGAAAAACACTGCTTGTAATAGCGAAGGGTCTTTATTAAGATTAACATTTATTTATAAGTGCATGCATAACAGCGACCAAGAACACTGTCCATTATTGTGAGATGCCTGTAATTAAGGAGGTTAATTTGAGAGAAAATAAATGTGGTGGGACCAATGCTATAACCCTCAATAACTAGATTCATATTAAGCAGATAACAAGCTTCGGTAAAACTTCTGTTGAGGCGTCTATTCAAAGTAGTGATCTTCGGTTTACTACAAGCTGAGTTAATATTCTTCAGAAACATCGCCCACGCTTCATGGTCCTCCGTTTAGACAAAAAACAAAGCTCCTTCAAGTTCTTGAAACTTCACTTCATGACTTAAAATAATTGTAGGTCATTTTTTGAGAGCCCAGGGGAAAGCGATTTAGTTCCGTTCCAAACTATACAGAAAGGGTGTTCGACCAGAAGTTCACCTTTCGTGATATGTTTGGTTTTCGACCTTGTTTCTTGGGCGGTCTACATGTTCCTGGCAGAGGCCTTCCTTTTCATACGATTTTGTTGAAAGAAACTTTTCAAACAAAGTTGTTTCAATCATTGTCCAAACGCTAAAATATTAGTGTGCCGTCGGGTTTCGTGTAAAAAGAAATCGCTTTTACACCATAACTGTCAACTTACACCTTTCATTATCAGGACACTTGCCACGTCGCTACTTCACTTGGCCTGAAAGCCGCCAACTGAAGTGGTGACGTATGGCCGTAAAATTACCTCCATGTATAAAACCAAGACCCTTAGTTCTGTATTTTTTCTTTGTACTTCGGATAATTATAAGCTGCGTGGATGACGACGATTGCCTCGGTGACTTTTGTAGGCTTGTTTGAAAAATCGAACATTTTGAGAAAGATCTAATTCAAATGAGCAAGAGCTTAAATTCGTCTTGGTTCATTTGCCGATTTGTTTGGGCACTTCGACCTGCCAATGAAAAGTTTGATGTTTGACATGGCGTCCTTCCCCTTTCTCTAGCTCTGGATAATGGCAGATAAAGTTATACCCCCCGATATTCATGTGTTAGAAAAATTACTGTTTCAAATAGTTTTAGTATCGACGTTAGCAAGCTAGGTAAGATGAAGAATGCCCTTCTGCATTTACTCAAACCTGCCACTTGGGGGTACATTGGTCAAAACTAAACCAACTGTGGCAGTAAAAGTTGTCGAGGCACATCGTATCTCCTGTTTCACTGTACACAGAAAAGACCTTAAAAAGACCTTAATTTCCAACATTTAGGTGCATTACTCCCTGAATCGGGGTGAAACGGCGTGAGAAAACGAAAAATGAATTTTAGCTCTTTTAGACCATATAAACATGCCCTCATACGGTGAGCGTACTGTATTTTATCTCAGAACACACTGAAGAATATTTACCTCGAAACCAACAGTGAGGTGGGGGAAGAGAGGGGAAAGTAGACGGAAGAAGTGAGGCAACGCCGTTAATCGTTCCTTTGTTCTTTTTCCTTTTTTAAATATAAGTGGGTTTTTTGTCTAAATATGAAATTCGACTATTTATGTCTCATATTTTGAGAGATATGAGAAAACTCGTAAATTTACGTTAGATAACAGTAGAAGACAACTTTTGCGAGGTTTGCGTCATGGAAATTGCTCAAAGTCTGCTTTTAGAAGTAAGAAAAGCAAAATGAACTCAGATCTCCTGCCGTTTTCACGGCTCCGCCACTTCACTCCTACTCATTTTCTGCCGCACCACATATCAACAGCTTCCGCCGCCGCTATTCTATGTATCCAGTAGAACAGGACAAATGTCTAGACAAATTCCGTAGCGACTGTAGGGCACGCTTTGACCAGTGACAGATTTGAATTCCCGCTGAAATGGATTATATTCTTATCTAGCTAAGTAATGTCGATATCAAAACCATCTTAAACAGCAATTTCTCTACCTTATGAACATGGGGTGTAAGATCTGGGTGGCAAGCCCCCCTCCAGATATGCGGGGGTCTCTGTCATGCAGTAAATTGCCTTAACATTTCTGACTGAGCACCAACAGCCGCCGGTAGTACAAAAGACCATCAGGCCCGAATACAAGTATAAAACAAAACGTATACCGAATATAATCATCTTGTAGAACTCAAGATATGAGTCAAAAAAACAAAAGAGAATGTTGAAATGGTAATATTTCGAATTTATTACAAATTCATCATCAGACCAAGTGACTTGATGTAAATAACAGCGGTCTTTTATATTTACAGATGAGTGATGACATCATTAGAAAAGAACCTAGATCTATTTACATCTCAGGTTGGCAACGTGATTAATTATCGGAGTGTGAGAAGGATTAAGAGAGGTGAAAAGAGGTATCACCTGAAAAGCGTCAACTCTCTGCTAGCTTTGAGACCGGAATTTAACTCTGGTGTGTCAAATTTGATTAAAAGAGCTTTTACAAGATGATTATATTCCTAATACAAGGTTTCGTATATTTGGGTTGACTTGCCGTGTGCAAATTTACTAGTATAAAACCTTTTGAAGCCCACCTAAAAATCTGTTGAACAAAATATTTCAGCTTTCATTACCATTATCGAAGTAATTTGTCCACAAAAGTTTCACCAATCTAGGATTATACTTTGATCGTTGTTTGAATAACCGAGCAATAGGTGTCAATAGGCTTAGCTGTTTATCACATATATTCTCTAATCCCTGAGGGGTGTTGGAAGCAGATTCAGGTGATGAATGAATTATTACCCGATAGTTCATTCAGCTATGACATCAAGACAGCCATTAGAAATCAACTTCAAAGTTCCAAGATTCGGCCGAATGAATAAAATACATCTATTTGCACTTAAATTTTTCCTGTAACAATCTAAAGAAAGCTCTAATATCCTGAGATGAGCCAGAGTCAATGGAAGGAAAAGGGTGCGGAAATTCGATGAAGGTCTTTGTCCCACGTTTTCGATCACGTTTATGCCAACTTGAGCTAGTTCGCGATTGTTAATTTATGTATCTGTGAGCAGTTAGAATCTCCTCAACAAAAACCGCACTTTATTGTTAGTCACACTAAAGTTTGCCAAGGTTTCTTGGTCATTTGTCGCGGTTGACTTTAGACAAACAGTTACCGGTTGAACCCCTGTAAATAGGAATTTTTCGTGTGGTTGTTTGAGTTCCGCTCATGCATATTCTTTGTAAGAAATATATTTTTATACCTCCTTTTGGAAACTAATTCTTGTGGTCAGCTGATATGTTAATACTGCAGGTTACATAGCACTCTCAAAATAGAACGTACAGTTTTATAGCTGAAATAACATTTTTGAATATTTTTTTTAGAACATTTTTTTTTAAAATTTTTTAAAAATTGTGAAATGCCCGGATGTTTACGGCTTCCAGACATGACAGATTTTAAAGAAAAAGTGTGTAAGCTTGATAAAACACGATAAATCCACAATTAACCTATACTACTCAACAAGTAGAGCGGTGGACTGGATTCCCGAAGGTGCGAGTTCAAATCCCGCTCGAGTCAACCTTTTGCAGTTGACTTCAGCAATGTAGGTCAATTGTGAATTTGTCGTTTCTTATTACCCTGAGGATGATTCTGAAATAGAATTGATAAAGCACTGTTGGTCCTTCAAGCACTACATAAATTGTTAAGAGAGTCAATTAACGAAGGAGATTGAAGGAGAAATTTCGACAATCTTGGATAAATTACACTGAGGGATGCTTTGGTTTAAAAGTAATCAAGCGAAAATTCCCTGAATCTTTCTCAAACTTCAATTTATTAGAAATTGTAAAATTTTTCATCGCAGTTCTCAAATTGCAGGACATTTGCAGTTTTGCAGAAACAGCAAATTTGCCGCGATATCAACTGCAAATTCTGAAGATATGACGTGAAATTACGTACGTGTTTCTGAATGCGTAATCTAATCTGTGCCAAACGGCCAAATTAATGTTCCGCGCTAACATGCTTAGCTGAAGTGTAATGGATTTCTTCTTCCACTTGCGTCATTCTCGGGCAATACTATCCTTGCGACGTACGGGATATTCGCACCATTGAAATTTACGTCAAAACTTTTTTAGACATTTTGAGTAGTTAATTGTTAATTACGTTGAAGGGAAGTCTGTTAGCCTTTATTAAATCCTGTAGGCACAAATATATAAGGGTCCTGCTATTAATACCAAACGTTAGAACTGTAACAGTACAAGCTAGACGAAAAAGTCAAGAATTAACTCCTCAGAAGATTTTTGTTATTTCACCTGCCTTTTCATCATGTCGACAAGCTCAAATCTTTCTGCGGTAAGTTAAAATGTCTTTACTTTGGGACTGAACTATTGAATTATTATAAGTAATAACATGACTTGAGGGAAATTAGCGATTAAATTGCCCGCCGCCGAGGGAAGATTTGTGAAAGTCCAAGGGCGAAGCCCGAGGACT
>JBAHVQ010000027.1:18033-37322 GCA_036872915.1 Nanipora kamurai
GGCGAAGGGAAAAGTGAGGTGATTCTGCCATGATCCACATGTTTAAAGTAATATGTTAAAACCAGGAATTTGTCCTCTACAGGTTTCTGATTTTATATTGTCTGCGACAGTAAATCTATCCGACGTCATTATTTCTGTAATCTGCAGCCACGCAACCTAAGTTGCTTCACCATCGGGAAACCTTTGAACAATCAATAACTTAGTACAACACAGTTACGCACCACAACTTTTTTTTCACAACTACGTCGAGGTTGCGTGGTCCACGAGGGATGTAATATTCACTGAGCTGTCAGTTGCTTTTTTTGCTTTATAGAGGCGACTTTTCCAGATTCCGAATGTAACCAAAAAACTCTTAATGCACTGGTATAATAGATATTTTGTATGGAAAACAAAACAAACTTCAAAATAAACCTAAGGACCGGGACGATATCAAAAATGATAAATCGGGAAATCGCGAATTACTAAGAGATATGCACAGAAAGCAATCAACTGACCAATCAACCAACCAACCCTCAATCAACCAATCAGACACCTCACCTATCATCCACTCAAAGAAATAAACAGTAGATAAGTTCGGTTAATCAATAAACAAGATATTCTGCACAATCTCTTGTGACCACTCAACTTGCCAAATTTCATTTTTAGCAACTTGGAGCACATGAAGTTGTTTTGCATATTACCACATGTAAGTCACGAAACAACACGTGAAAGATATGTGCAAAACATGTGGAATTAAGTTATACGTGAAACATTCGAATAAAACTTAAAATGCGATCGAACCAATTTTACACAAAAAATGTATAAAATTGAAACATATTTAATTTTTTACCCTGGTTGAAGACTCCCTTGTGAAAATTCCTCATGACAGATTTCAAACGTGAAATTTGAACACGTGAATCACATGTAAAACACATGTGAAAGGGATGTGTAAAACCTAACAAATTCCACATGATAGATTTCACAAGTAAACTTGGAACATATGAAGTTGCTTCGCATGTAAACCACGTGGGTAAAACATGTGAAAGGCATGTTTAAAATGTGACGTGAGTTAAACATCTGAAATTAAGTCATTGGTGAAAATTAAACTGAGGAGAGAAATTTAGGATGTAAAAAAAGCATAACTCAAAAGCTTTCACGTGTGAGACATGTAATCAGATAAAATCATACGTGTGAAATCATGTGGAATGTTCTTATATATGTAGATGGTTGCATATTTTCGGGTAGTTTGGAACAGCTCAATGCAACAAATACAACTTACAAATAAGTAATCCATGTGATCCCTTTGTCCAAAGGCAAGCTTCTTTTCCACCGGACGCAACATGAAATTGCAAGTTCGAAGGTGCCTCGTCACCCTTATTTGCCGGTAAAGTTTCTGAAGGCGGACTTTGAATACGAGGTGAGTTACCAGCTGACCGTGAACTGTCTGAGCTAGCAGAACTACTGCAGCTACTGTCAGAAAATTGTTTTTTATCTTTCTTTTTCTTTTTCTTTTTCTTCTTCTTCGCCTCTTCGCTGTTATCACTCGGTGTACTCGGTTTCTCTTTGACAATAGATTGCCCATGAAGTAATTCCTCTAACAATTGCTGGTGTTTTTTAAAATCATTGATCATACTATCTTGCTGCTCCTGAAGTAACTTTCTAGCTTCCTCTAACTGTTTATCTTGTACGTCTTCCTGTGAGCAATCTAACTTACTCTTGCTTTCCTTGAGTTCTTCATATTGCTTCTTTAGTTCTTCTTGTCTAACCGCCTGCTCTTCCATCGCCTCCTTCAATTGCTCCTGCAACTCTTCGAAACGTTTCTGCTGCTCCTCGAAGCAACTGAGTTGAGACTCTCGTGTTTCTGACAGGGCTTGTTTTATTCTCTCTAGTTCATCGTTGATTGAGTTGGTCGGAACATCTGCTTCTTTGGGCGACGAATCTCTGTCATCCACTGAAGAAACGTGACGATCACCATCTCTTTTGTCACGATTTCCCTTTTTCCATTCGTCGTCTTCTGAGTTATTATCATCAGATTTACTTCCTTTGTTCTCGTCAGAACTATCGCTACTGGAGCCAAACTCTTCTTTTTCTAGACAGTTACAAAAGAAGTAATAGAAATATAATAATAACAGAATAGAGACAAGTTTTATACGTCTATGAAACAGACCCAATGCGTTTCGCGCAATACAAAAAGCACTATCTCCGATGACGAAAGATTAGGAAGGATGCCCTTTAAAAAGTTTCGACGGAAAATGAATCTGTTTCGTATGTTTGAAATATAGTATGGAATCGGTATTTTAAGATACTTTGGGGGTAAATGTTGGCTTAAGGATCAAAGGCATCCTGAATTTTAGCATGTCACTTGAAAGTACTTTTTTTCCGTTAGTAGAATAGAAATTACAAAATACATTTTGACACCTTTGAAGTTCTGGATGGTAGTTTAAATTCTTCGACAGAAAGATTTTTGTAGTTTGAGAGCACGTCATACTTTGGGCCCGTGAACTCAGGACGTCTTCAGTGAGAGAGATTTCTGAAAGTTTTCTAAAGTAAAAATTACAAACGAATACAAATAGCAACTTGTGCAATCTGGCGCATGCGCGTATTACGATGTTTCCAAGACATTCCTTAGAATTGATTGCACAAGTTGGAGCTTATATTAGTTTGTAATTTTGACGTTAGCAAAATTTCAGAGATTACTCTCGGGTTCCCAGGCCAAAAGCTCAGAATATATATCAATAAAACGTGTAGCCAAACAACAAAAATTTTTCTATTTAAGAGTCCATTTATGATAATGCTAGATACAGATCAGTCCGAGTGACGAACCAAAGCGGACAAGTGGAGAAAACTCTACTTGGTCCGGTTGGGATTTGAACCCGCGACCTTTGGTTTACTAGTCCGACGCTCTACCAACTGAGTTACAGGTCAAGTTGGGAGCTGGTCGCGAAATGTTACTTGGGTTTTTGATATTTCGAAACAGACTAGTTTCTTAAATATCGGGACATTTGAGTCGTGTCTTGATTTAGAATAGCCGATGTACTGTAATCCCAGCAGGGCCAAGTAGAGTTTTCTCTACTTGTCCGGTATGGTTCGTCACTCAGAGTGGTATGTATTGAACATTATTATTCTCTTCCCGAGTTCATTCTCCTATATCAGCTAGATCATATATGGTTTTAAAGCTTAATCAATGCTCTACCAAAATATGGTCTATTAAAAAATTTATTGGGAGGCGCTAAATCAAGGAAATGACACGGATTAGCAAACACTGATTGTTTGGATAAAACTCGAACCATATTTTTACACATCAATTTACCAAATGATGGATGATTAAGGTGCAATTATGTATTCGGTTGCCATGGGAACTGTTTAAAACACAAAGATAATTTCCTGATATTAAGCATGATGTCAAACGCTGAGACTGTGAGACAAAACGAAAAACGTCCCTTCTACTAACTAGTAAAATCTTGATAAACAATTCCACATAAAAAAAGAAATAATAAAAATGAAAGAAATACATAAAAATGAAAGAAATTTATCACACATCGCCTTAGTTGAAAGATTTGAAACAAACCGCACTCAAAAAAACTGTTTTTATGAAAACATCGCCATTGACGTTCCTTGCACATCAAAACTGAGCGTTTCGAGGTATTTTGAATTTTTCGATATGTTTGATGGTAACGAAAGTGCCTTCCTCGCCTCAACCATGCTGTGTTTTTTTAAAGTAATATTAACCTTTTGTTTATTACAATCATATTATGCATGTCTACCAAACACTTTACAGAAGTACGCACTTCAAAGCCCCGTCGTCAAAGAAAGGGTTAATGCTCGCAAATGAGTTGGAGAAATATACAGCAATAAATAAGCCTTCAGTTAAAAAAACAAGTATTTATTCTCTTACCTTTCGATTGATTTCGTTTCCTTGCCTCGACCGAAAACACTGAAATGGATGGACTAGAAACGAAAAGGGAAAAGTGATTTCATGGTCATTTACATCATTCAGGAAAAAGAATCTTCATTGGAGCTTAATTTTCACTTATCTGAAAACATCACATAAAGGTAAATGCCAATAAATATTTTTGGCCACAAATAGCAAGAGACTCAACTAATTATCGCGAAAGTTTCCAGAGTCCGATTATTTAAGATTTAAGATTTACTCTGATGTTTTAATTTTGTGTATTTTATTTGACTAGATTGATTTAAACCTCATAGGGTAAGACGTTGTTGAGCCAATAAATTCTGTATTATACAGCAATTCCCAAATTTCTTTCAATCGGCTTCATCTGACTTTTGTCCACAGATCACACGACAGTTCTGGACAAATACAGTCGATTTAATGACCACCCTTATGACAATTCAGCCAATTAGTAACGAGATAAGTAACACTGAACAGGAAACTATTGTGCCTCCAGCGTTCGATTGCCAAGTCGACAAGTTTCTTGTGTTGCGAAAATCTTACGCTTTTACGTTGACTAAAGTTCAGTTGATAGGGCGAATTGCAGGCTGCATTAACTCGTGCTTCTACCCAAGAACTACACTCAACTTTATGTTTATATTTCTTTGTAGTCATGGGACTTCTTTCAATAAATTTGCGGTAGTGTACCTTTTGTTTGCAGTAATTTCACAGTCTTTGATGTAACGGCAAGCAAAGGTGTATCGCGACTGGGAAATTTTTACGATATCTTTTCGGAGAGACGTAGCCTAGATAAATAGAAGAAAAAATTAAGATAGGCCTGGGATTCTTACAAAAATTTCACTTGCCATTTTTAAGATATGAATCTGGGATTACACATAAGGATGTGTTCCAATCCAGATGCGAAATAAAAATTCATGTGTGAAAATGTTTCAGTTAAATGAAATGAAAATTTCCAATGTGAAATTGATTTTCATAGGTAAATCGTCTTTCTCGATTCTAACCGTTTAAAATTTCAATCTATTTGTCTCCAGTTCTTACATGGTTTGGTTTAAATGTTTATAGCCGAAGCTAAACATTCCAACATTGTTGTACAACATCAGGCAGGGAACAATCTTATAACAAATACAATTTTTTCCCATCATTCAACCAACAATATGACCTTCTTCTTGTTGGTGTAATGTTGAATGGAAATTTGCAATAGGTGGTGTGCAACCAGTCCCTCGAAATTCAAATGACAAAGATGTTTTCGCCACGTTGGTTGAAATTATAATTGCAGATGAAGAAAAACGTTTGTTAAGCTCATCCAACATGGCGGCTATGACGTAACGTGCACACCACTTATAGACCTTATTCCAATATGGCTGTCGGTTAAATTATTCTTTTGTATACACACAAATTAGATCCTGTAGCTTCGTTATCAAGTAAAAGTTCTTTTCAATTTTCAACATGACAACGAGATGAGGTCCAAACTTATACACATACGAACCTAGCGGCCATATTGGAATAAGGTCTATTACTATACTATATTAAGATGGGTAATCAATCTTTTACCAAAATGAAAATTAAAAAGACCAATCTAAAAAGACTTAAGTTTTGATTAACTTTAGAGTATAATACGTCCTTCCCGCCAAAAAGTCAATCATTCAGATTGAATAAATCAGTGACTTCAATGACTGAAATTTTCAATCCTTTACATTGAGAGAGTTCAATTTCATATGTGATCCTCTTATAGTAATGTTTCACAAGTGGAATTTTGAACTCTGCCATTTCACATGCAATGAAAATGTTCCAATTTCAAGAGTGAAACAAAAATTAATAAGTAAAATTGCTCCAATTTCATGATATCCACATGTGAAATGACAAATTTTTGTAAGAGGAACCACCTTACCACGTTGTGACGTTACCTATCAATCTATAACTGAACAGACAACGGAACAATGAAGTCTATATGTTAAGTAGAAAAAATCTAACGTTTCGAGCCCTTCGTCAGAGAGTGAAATGAGTTCTGAAATAGGAATGGAAACTGGACTGCTTTTTACACCAAAAAGAGTCATATGTCAAAAACTAATCAATGAGGTATTAGAAAAAAGAAATAACAACCTACATTTAGTGACCAAAGCGTTAGGACACTTGTTTTTGTACAGTGAAAGTTTTCCTTTTCCTCCCCCCCCGATCAACGTTGCTTGCTATGTAGACACAATGTTTGGAGTTAAGTGTCCCCTCTTTAGCTGTACTCAACATTGAACAGGGAGGGGAGGAAGGAACAACATTTATTTGGTCAAAAAATGTCATACATAGTGAGAAAACATCGAAAATAGGAAGTGTCCCAACGATTTTGTCACCGATTGTAGAAGCCACAAGAATATACTCGCTATTTTTAACGACAATCAGTCAACTGGCGCCGGGAGGAGCCACCACGGACCACAGGGAAATAGAAATATGTGTCCGATAAAAATGACAAAAAGACAAAAACAGGTGAAAGCATTGCATAAGTTAAGGTTTGATTTGTTTACAGTGACGATGTTGATTGAAAATGTTTGCAAGAATAAAGACCAGTTCTATTCCTCGCCAATAGTTTGCCAATATGTTTGCAAAGTGATCTTACCACGTTCACACACACGGAAACGAGGGTTTGCCAACTCGTGTTTGCAAACTTTGTGAAAGCGCCTTAAGAAATTGAGTGGATGTACGTGAGTTGAATTACGTACGAGCCCAGGTCATCACCGTCAAGCTTATTCCGGGTTCGGCACGTCTCATTGTCTATTTTTGTGGCAGTAGACCCCACGTCAAGCTTGATTTCCATCCAGGCGACTTCGTTCGCGGGATCAAAATCTCTTTGATCAAAATAAGCGTCAATTTCTTTGGCCTGGACAGTTGACTTTGCCAGGTTTTCGCGTGACCAGTTATCATCACAAACTAATGATGCAATTTCCTTAAGGGGATTTCGATTAAGTCGATTTTGTACCCGCTGGGATGGAAATCAATCTTAATCTATTTCTTATACTTTGGTATAATAATGGTCTTAACTGGCTGTAATAAACGCACTCATAATATCTGTTAATTATTGCCAAATGAAAAGATAATTTCACAATTACCCTACACTGCTGAAGTCAACTGAAAACGTTAAATCGAGCGCGATTTAAACTCGCACATTCAGGATTCCGGTCAGCCATTCCAACTAGTAGATAACCAAAAGGGTTGGGAAACTGCCAGAACTTAATAGAAAAACTGACGTTTCGACCTAAGACCTTTCGTCGGAGTGAATATAGGTGGTGTTTTTATATTGAGAAGAAATCATGTGACAAAAAGATGACCAATAGAATTTCAAAATCGATAACAAACTAGTTAATTAGATGTAAATGATGGATAGGCATTTGTTATTTGAAAACGTCAAACAGTTAACCGAAAAGGGAAGGACCCAGAAGAAGCCCCAGGGGAATGGGAATACGCAATACCTTTGCGTCTTACGTTTCCCTCTGACGAAGGCCCTTCGCTCGAAACATCAGGTTCTCTATTCTTATGTTCTGGCAATTTCCCAACCCTTTTGATTATCTACAAGTCGTTCAATACTGCCGACGCAGCACTCTACTTTTATGCCATTCCAACTATTGAGTTATCGAGCCTACAGGGATTGGAGGTGAGTTTTTATCCAACTTAAGTGCACGAGATCTTCTCGTGACAATCGAACACTATCCACGAGGATGGATATGCAGTGTTTCAATTCTATTTCAGAATCATTCTCAGGATAATACGAAACGATAATTCCACAACTATCCTACGTTGCTGAAGTCAACTGAAATATCAAATGAACTGAAAGTTTCAAATCCCGCTCGAGCGTTTTTTTCAATAAACTTCAGCAGTGTAGGACAATTGTGATACTATTGTTTATGACACGGATCATAAAAATAACGATCCGTATGTCAAATATAAAGGGGTAAATGAGAAACAAAGAGGCAATCAAACAAACAAAAAACCGCAAAGAAACGAATAAAAAGAAAACGAACATACAAATTCGAAAAAAGTTAAAAGTAAAAAAAATGCAATGAGAAGGAACAATTTAACACTAATAATAATAACAATTTTATTTAAACAATAAAATCCTTTCAGCAACATAAAAGATGGTATAAACAGGATGAACATTGTTTAAATTAAAATTACAATGAGTACGTAATGATATTGAGTAGCTAATGATTAACAATAACAGTAGCTAATCATTAACAATAACAGTAGCTAATCATTAACAATAACAGTAGCTAATCATTAACAATAGCAGCAAGAATAAAAATAACAGCAGAGCAAGAGACAGCTATCCGGTTAAGTCTTCAATTATTTTACTATGGCTATCGCCAGGTTATTTTACTTGCCTCTGCACGGGCAAGAGTTTAAGACGATGCCACGTTCCAGTGTCATGTATACATGAAAATAATGTCACTAAGATTAAATGTACGTGTTAATTAAGCATATATATCAATTGTTTTATGGTTAGTGTGATATCTCACGATTTTAAGATGCTAAATGGGATAACGGACACGAAAATAGGTGGTAAGTAAAATATAAATAGATAAAAGGCTAGGACTAAAAGTAAAAAGAATTTACAAAATCCGAACATTTTCGACTAAAAAGTTATCCATGGGGTTTGGCTTTTTAGTCGAAAACGTCTGGATTTTGTAAATTATTTTACCTTTTTACCATAGCCCTTTACCTTGATATTTTTCTCTCTCGTTATTATCTACTCAAAGACAATTCAGTCTTGTTGCCCAATTGTTAAATAGGATGAATTAGAACATCATAGTAACATCTTCAATTAAAATAAAATTAAAATACAAGACACAGCTCTCAACAGGAAACCCGTGTATCACATCAGTATGTACGTCCCTTAAATAAGCCAATTTCTAAACTTTACCTTGGTTCCATTATAATGTATGACGGTATAGTACTTGGTAGCCTTTGATTGACGTAACGGAACTACGTAAACGACGCCAGGGACATAACTCGGAAGACCTCCTTCTTTTAATTTTTTCACCAAAACATAATCACCGACCTATGTAGATGATGGTTGGAATAACTTATTGTCTTTAATTAATCATTAACAAAATTAGGCCGTTTCCGAAAAACCTTTGCACCAAGTTCATCACAACAAGTTTGAAAAGCTATCAATAATTTCAGAAAATTTATCAGCGATTTGAAAATCAGACAATTTATAAACTAATAAATTAACTTAACCCCTGTAACATGAATTTGATTATGAATCAGAAATCATGACCACAGACTCAAAAATATGGACTTGCATCAATAGTTATATTCACAAATCATTCTCTTGCCTTAAGAGTTGGACATGGACGAGCTCCTTCGTTGGGAATAATATACCGAAGTGACACAATTTGACTTTCAAAATCACAAAACGCAACGTCAGCATAACGTGAGTTGATGTTCGTTCGGAGGATGCCAGGATAGTAAAAACCGTCAACATCGTTTCTTGCGAGAACTTTATGATTCCTGAGCCACTCTGAACGAGGACGCTCGGCGTTTGACTCTTTCTAATGTAAAAATTAAATACAAGTAATAAATCAATAAGAAAGGATGTTTGACTTATCACATCTGCACGATATTATATTTAAATAATATCATATAACTGATGTTATACTTCATTGTATTTCATTTCATTTCATTGAACAAGGAGTGCAAACGACACGGGAATGTTGGTTGCATAAATACCACATTGCATAATTATACATACAAAGCCTCAACTTCATTCTTTTGAATTCAATTCATGTTCATCCATTGTGCCGGATTTTGTGTTTTTTCAGTAGAATTCAAAAGAATAAAGTTGAGGCTATGCGTGTATACTGATACATTGTGGTATTTATGAAACTGGTCGATTGAAGGGGATAAATAAGAGAAGCAACGGTCCAATATGAAACAGGATAGGGACTTTGAGGGTGTTCATTTCAGGCTCCGGCTCTCCAAAAAAAAAAAAATAGGTTCTGCATGAAAGTGTTGGGCTTGCTTCTCCGAAAAAATGAAGTTTTAAAATTTCTAGACGGCTACCTAATGCATTCTGGTGGTAAAAGAGAAAGCGCACATAAAGGTGTGCGAATCTTGAACATACCCCAACAAATATTCCACATGTTATTTTACACGTAAAAAACATATGGAATTGGAACGTTTTCACGTGTGAAATTCTTATTTCACAACATTTTGACAAATGAAACACCTGACTCACATATGGTTCATTATTTCGCATGTGAACATTTCACATATTTCACATGTGGCAATAGAACGTTTTCACATGTGATTCGTATATCAAATGGCATAAGAGACTTTTGTAAGGGTAGTGGGGAGGGTAAAAGGCTAGATGGTACGCCAAAATTCGTCAATTCAAAAACTGTGAAGGTGATTAACGTACACTGAGTAAGTCAAACACTGACCTCTATATAACGGGACTGCGGATGAACCTCTGGAAAATGTCCCCAAAAGTCCGCCATCTTGGTGTGTCATAAGCCCTCCTCGACCAATCACATGCAAGATGTGCTTCACGAGATCAAAAAGAGGCGTGGGACCAAACTCGAGAGAATAGTGAGTTTAGTGAGTTTACAACGTTTTGAAAGCTAACGTTTGCCGAAAACCGAAAATTATACTAGGTTTGGATATCTTTTACAAGTTTCCCTTCGGAAGATAACCTGTATGTTTTTACGTAGTATTACTCGTCGGAACTCGTCGGATGACAGACCAAGATAGCGCCGGTCAATTGCGGATACTTTTGGCAATACAAAAGTATCAGAGACCCGCAGTCCAGTTATATAGAGGTCAGGGAAGTCAACACGAAACGTCGCCTGAGTTGCCAAGGCAACGCTACGACGGCTACTAATATACCCCAAGTAAAAGCCCCAGGAACTTGTAAAGGAATCCGATGGTCCACTTTTTTAGTTCATGTATCAATCAGTGAGCTCTATATATGACTGGAGGGAGCACGCCAGTTTATTGGCCGGGCAAAAATTGAAGCCCAACATGGAGGTCAATTTTGCATGTCAGTTTCAGGCCCCTGCATGGTCTTAGCGGGCTGGAACTGACGTGCAATACCGCTCAGGGAACTGAAACTGACGTGCGAAAATCACCTCCATGTCCGCCATGTTTGGCTTCACTTGAGGGCCGGAAAAAATCTCGTCAGTCATATATAGAGCTCACTGGTGTCAATTCAATCGGTCAATCAGCAACTATACACGGATCGCGAATCTCAAGAAAAACATACGTGCTTTATATTGTGGGATACCGGAGGTGAGTAAAACTTTGCGTTCTTGCTTATATATTGACGTTGTAAAAATGGTACATATTTCATTGTATCCAACATATTGAGTATAATCAGGCTGTTTCCTGCTTTTTTAAATCGGTGGAAACCTTGTCCTCGTGTATGGACTGTTTTCACCGTCATTCCTTTCCCGACTTTCTTGCTACATAGAGGCACCTGCCGACAATTTTACTCTCTTAAGTATCCCATAATGCCTTCTGTTTGCCCGTTTTATTCGAGATTCGCGATCCACCTATAGTAAAAGTTTAATGAAAACTCCTGCGTCAATCTTCATCAATTACAAAATTTTGTTTAAAGTTTCCACACTCCAGTTTCTTTTGAAAACGAAACGACAAAACTAACTGAGAATTTTTGCAAAAGTCGAAATATTATTGCTACACTTTTGTCTTGTTTTTTAAGCTCATATCTTGAGTTAATCACAAGATGTTTATTTTCGGGTTATGTTTTGTCTTATATTTTTTCAAATTGTCTGCTGGCAATGGATTTTGGTCAAACTAGAACTTCCCTCCTTGTTTACCTGAGCGGCCGTGAAGCCTTTTGTCCGTTTGGCGTCGCTGTTGCTCTTCACTGAATCATTCGCAATGTCACGTGAAATCTGGAGGAGAAACAAAAATATCTTTAGATTAAACAGTTCTCGTTTCAATTTGATCTGGCATTAAATGAGACGTTCGGAAGCTAACGGGTTTGCAAAAAAGAATGGAACGTCATATTCCCAGCATAACGTGACCGTAACTGCGAAGTAGATAATCTATTAAAGCATTTAAAAATTTTTGACCTTCTTTCATAAAATCTACGAAACTGGTTTACAATCTTACTCAGTAGTTTAGATTTGTTGAAAAATTAATGAAAGTAGGAAATTGGGATCAACGTCGAGCAATTGTAAACGGGAAACATCTTTCGGATTTTATAATTGCGTACTTTACACTACGATGAGTAGAAAATGAACTTCATACAATAGAGGAGTTGCCAGAAATGCAACTCTAAATTGTCGCAGGAATCAAACGTAGGAACTTAAGGCTCCAGCTCAGCGTTATAGTAAACTCAACAACGCAGGGTCACGTCGCCCAGTTAGTAGCTTGGTTACATAGCAATAAAATGGTACATTCGGATCGCGGATTCAATCCCTGCTAAAGCATGATATACGTGAATTAGAATATTTTCCAATACAATTGTATTGTTTCGAAAAGAAGGCTTTAACTCGTCATCTTTTTGGTAAAGCCTTTTTATTATTTTATATTCAGGATCATTATGATTTTATGTCGGAATCATCCTCAGGGTAATATGAAACGATAAATTCACAATTATTTAATTTGTGAATTTATCGTTACATATTACCTTGAGTATGATTCTGAAACAGAACTGAAACACTCCACATCTATCCTCGGTGGATAGCGTTAAGTTGTCTCGAGAACATCTCGTGCACTTAAGAGGCCGTCTCTCTAAAAGCCACCCGCTGATATCAAGTTCAAAAATTTAATTTCCCTTATATTTTTACTACGAACTAGACTTTAAAAATTAAAAAATTAAAAGTTGTGTAACTAGTTTTGAAGTTACTGACTTCAAAACTAGTTACACAAATTTTAATTTTTTAATTTTTTCCGAATTCTGCAAGATCCTTAGATTAGTGCTCCGACGCGTCTTCCGCAACCGGAAATGAAGCATTATTTCATCCCGAATGCAAACGAATTTGTTGGGATAAAAATATAACAAATGAACCCAATTTTCAACCAGAGGTTGCACGAATATTATAACTTTTAATGTCTCAACATACTTTTCACTTTCCTAATAGTTACATGTAATAGTTACAGAAGTTTAAAGATGGCAATCGGCTGCTGAAATATGAAAGAATTTCGGCAACAATTTCTCAAAAGTGGCACCAACCTGAGACATTAGGACCAAGAACTAAAAAGCATGACGACTAAGGCCGTGATATTTGCAAAAAAATTCGTCTGCAAACAATATCTTTGCCAGAAATAAAACTTTGAATCATCACTGTTTTTGTACATTTTAATATCTGTGCATGTTCGGCTATTTCCGTCCTAAAGACATCTTATAAACTGCAACGATTTTCCAAACCTCGGTAGAAATCATGAGTACAGGTTATAGATATCTCTCAAAGATTTATGTCAATGAGCCAAATGTTCTTTCTCACCTAATCCGATTCGAGGTGTCTATTTACCGTACCCGAAAGTGTCTACATACACAGCCATTTTGGGGTGATCTTGAAGAAGTTCAAAGGAGTGACCGCAAGTGCGTTAAAAATAAGAAAAGTCCAAAAAACTCAAACAAACACCTGATAAATATATATGTACATTTGACTCTAACTATCCACGCGGTTTTGTTCTGCTACCTTAAGACGTTTTAACGTTTTAAGGTAGCGAACTTTAGTTAAAACTACCGCAGAAAATCACATGGACAAAGACAATTCATGCGAGGTTCACGGAAAATGGCCTTTATTTGTTACAAAATGTTCAAAAACTCATGAACAATTGATGAGCATTTTAGCCTATCGAGTCATCGACAATACATCAAGTTCATGGACTTTATATCTGATAAAGCAATCCTTATTAGTATTCTTTATATAAAGAATACTAATAAGGATTATAATAAGGAAGTGGAGCTTGTTTTTCTCATATGTCAATATTTTCCTCCAACAATGTGCGCCATTGTTTGAACTCCACAGGGACACGCTTTTTGGGGTTCATTTTTGAAGCTGTTTAATAAACTCGCAGAACGTGTTTTATCGGATCAAAAACCACTTGGGCTACGTCCTCGTGGTTTTAAACCCGATAAAACACTGCTGCTCGTTTATTAGACACTACTTAATCAAGTTTAGGCGATGCAAGATGCAATGATCTTGACTAAAAATGAGCACGAGGGACCACGAAATCCAAGTGTAGAAAGAATAATAATACGAGAAGATTCATTTTCTACCAACTAACATTTTTCTAACAACTGAAAAGTAGGTGGGTATGGGGAAGTATTATGAGATTTCAAAGCTGATTCTCATTACTGTTACTGCGCCCTTAACCTTAATATTTCCACCCAATAACCTCTCCTTCGGTTCCTTCGTTCCACTCTAATACCCTCCGTCTTACTGAGCATGTTTTAGACTTTTCGTCCAGCAAAATCGGGATAAAAAATCTTTTCTGCTACGGATCGCTACTCCATGTGAAAAGATGGCGGGGAATACTTACAAGACCCAATCTGAAGTAAAGTTCCATGCAACTTGAGACAATCTCGGGAGACGATATTTGCGCATTATTGATGAAGTATCATATCAAAGGGAAACTGACAAGAGCGGAAGAGGTCTGAAATATCTCCCAAAGTTATCGTGGGGTGTTTGGAAAACTGTGACGTTTTTCGTTTCCTCCCGATAAACACTGAACTGACCAGCTCTCACACCAATGTCACGCCTTGAGAAGTGACAGCTCCCAGGTGTGTTTGCACGCCCACGATACATTTGGTATTGTTTACGACGCCTGATTCTTCAGGTTTCATCAGATGAAAACAGGCCCAAATGTGATTGGAAGCAACAGTTTTCTGTATTTTGTTTTGAGACATTGAACAGAACTTTATCAATAGCTTATCAGCTACGGCAGAAACTAAGAATAGTCTCGCATCATCTATACTTCACTGTATTGACAAATGCATAAATTCACAGACACTACATTACACTCTAAAATGAGCTTTTCTGTTATGTAGGTGAAATAAATTCTTCACTATTAAGTATGTTTTCATTTTTTCCCGATATCTGTTACCCTAGTTTATTGAAGGCTGAAAAGCTGTATTCTTAATTTCAAACAACTAAACAGGGCTAGTCGAACCGAGCCGCAGGTCTGGCGGTTTGCGTTAAACGTGCCGTGGTAAGACTTAGCTCAGTAACTGTAAATAAAACTACTCTGGTTCTACCTATTTTGAACCAATCCAACTTTTAAGGTAAAGGTGGATTAGCTTAAATCAAGTTTGAACCCAAGTTATTTTCTCGTATTGTAAATGCTGATTAATAATGCTGTACCAGCCGATCTAAAAATAGAGTGTTGCCGAGAGCGTGGTCACGAATTCTAGTATATATCGGTGGGAATGCCGGTGAAGGGAAGGGTATATTCAAGGAATATTTGGCATTGACACTCAGTAACATGAAATGATATTAATATTTATTGGAGGAAATTTTCGAGTGTCAGAGTGATATAGTTTTGAGACCCAACCGGGATCAGTTTCGAAAAATTGCAGCTAGAAACATTCGCAACTGGTCCCGGTTGGGTCTCAAAACTATATCATTCTGACACTCGAAACGGAAAACCGAACAAAGCCACCTTAAATACAGATTACTTTGTGCCTTCAAACCACAAACTCAAAAGTAACGTTTATTCTGACATCAAAGCACCCCGAAATTTGTTCCAAACAACAACTTCTCGGGGTATTGATTTCACAAAATAACACTAACGAGCCTGATGTATTATTTCACCAAGAATGATTGACGTCCAACAATACAACCTTGCCATGTTCCATTTATAAATAAATAATACTAACCGTTGGTGTTTTAGCTTCTACGGTCGACTTTGTCACCGATTTTCTCTGTTCTTCATTATTTCGTGGATAACGGCTAAAATAAATACACAAAATCACAGAAAAATACCAGACAAATTAGTAGTCGCTGGAGGTGTTGCAGAAGGGTTTTCTGCAGGATCTGGTTACAAAATGGTACTAAACATTCTCTGCTGAAAAATTTTATGTTAATTCACGACAAAGAAAGCAACACAAAGTCATTACCCTTTCGTAATTGAAGTGAAACACACTGGATGAAAGCCTCCATTTAATACTTTCTCAGGTTCATATCAAAAACCAATTTTTCAATCACGAAATACCAAGTCCTTTCTTGGTGACAGTTAGCAACAGTTTAGCCATTGAGACAGAAAACTAGATCAAACCCTTGGTGCCAGATTCAGTCAACAGTGACCGATGCAGAGTTCAGTATCAGATTTTACTATGGTTAATGAAAGACGATTTTACTCGTCAAAGCGAAAACCCTTTGTCCCCAAGAAGTTTAATCACAAATCAAATCCCAAACAATTAGATCAATCGCCTCAAATTTGAACGAGGAGATGGTTGATTCGAACCTCATCTTCGTCAACTATCGCCACATAAATCTCGAGCTCCTAATCTAATTGTGAATCAAACTATGGTCAAATAAATCTGGCATGTTACGTATTGACAATGCTTTACTCCTTGAATGATGGAGGGAATTACCTTCCGTGTGATACGACAAAAAGGTTACTTACGGAGGGGTTTTCTTTTTCCTCTTCTTCTTAACTTTCTTAACTTTCTTTTCTTCCTTCTTCTGTTCTTTTTCTTCAAAGGATAACACAGCATTTCTAAATATTAAGGCCCGCTTACACTGGCAATTTTTCCTGCTACTTTTCTAGTCCTGACTCATGTGATCGAGTCTTACCTTTCAATAGAGGTCAGTGAGCTTTGTACAAATGGTCAATACTTTTGTGAATGAATCCATTCGATCGCATGCATCAAGATGAGAAAAACCGCAGCAAAACTCGCCAGTGTCAACGGGCCTTTACGTTTCTGCGTTTCTAATTATAGGCGGCCGTGTTGGCGAAACTTCAACCAAAGAATATCGTGAAAAGTACGTGGACACACCGCAATTAATCGGGCCGATTTCTCGTTTAAGTGCATGGTAATTTAATTCCTTGAAAGTTTGCATGGTGATAGTAGTAACGTGAATATAGGTTTGTACAAACACCACAGTATTTATTTAGATCATGCTGAGCTTTCGACTTGTTGACAACAAGTCGTCTTCGGAGTAATTACCAGCCACGTTACTTCTCAAGAAGAATGAGAGAATCCATCGAAATGGTTAAACACTCAACAATCTCCCAAGAACGTCAGCCACTGAATAGCAACTGGTCGTCGCTATTCCATTCTTCACGATCAGTAACTGTACACGATACTTCAGTAGAATAATTCGTCAGCATACCCTGCATGTCACAACAGTTGTCGTGCGTGGTTTCGTTTATGTGGCGTCAGCCAGTAACGTGGCTGGTAATTGCTCTGAAGATGACTTGATTCAACAAGTCGTAAGATCAGCATGACCTAAATAAATATTGTGGTGCTTCTATATTCACGTTTGCATGGCAGTTAACAATAAGTAGGCTAATTTGAGCCCACGTAGCATTCTGTTGACTGCTTCTCACCGTCACATGCACCTAATCGCAGTGTGTAAACGTACCTTAACTTGTATCGTATGTGGTATCAAAATGGCCGGCATTTCATTGTCTTCTGAATCTCAAGGGATCTGCTGCAAATCATCAAGTCCCGATTATCAAAATTAAGAGATATTATTTTCGGTTTCCTATTGTGAGTTTCGCTCAAAATGAATATATGGATAAATATCTACTGAAGAATAACATAACAAAATATTATGGTTTGCTCGGACAGAGTTTTCATAGTAAAGGTAATGCAAGTCACAATGTAAGTTGACAATGAAAATTGGGAGGCTAGTCTCACGTATACGTTTCGTCGCTGCCAAGCGACTCATCCGAGACCTTTCTGATTTGTCGAACTCGTTTTTGTTCGAACGGGACTTTGGACGTGATGTTGAAAGAGATCAACAAATCAGAAAGATCTCTGAAAGGTAACGCAATTTAAAATATCCCGTCCTCTGAAGACTTTTGAAGATTTACTTCGTTGTTACAATCTCTCCGTTTGCTTTACTTTTAAAGTTTTAAAGCTTTTACCACGTTTTAAAGAAATTCACCAAAAAAAACAACATTGATTATTTGCATTGACTGGATGGTGCTTGACAATATAATAACTTGACAACATCACATTCAACGCATGTGTAGAAACCATCTTTAGTTACCAATTCCCTATTAAAAATTACGCAAGGGAGCCATCTTAACAACATATGTTTAACACACTAACCTTTTTCGGATTCTGTAGAACCCTTTGGAGAGTCCACCAAAGGTTGTTTTTCTTCATTGGACCAATCATCTGGCTTGGAAACTGCCAAGTTTTCTTCTGATTTGTTCAGTTCTGAATTGATTGATTCTGACCTGATGGATTCATTTTCATCTGATGACGAACTATCCTCGTTTGAGGTAGCTTTGTTTTCCTGCCTGACTTTCTTTTTTTTAACTTGCTCCTTTTTAACAGCACGAGATCGACTAAAAGTAGCACCAGAAGACTTCTTCGGTCTGCGAGTTAATGGAGCACTGAAGGGTCTGGGTACGGTTCTGAACGAGAGAAAAAATAG
The DNA here is from genome assembly GCA_036872915.1 of Nanipora kamurai. Taxonomy (NCBI): domain Eukaryota; kingdom Metazoa; phylum Cnidaria; class Anthozoa; order Scleralcyonacea; family Helioporidae; genus Nanipora; species Nanipora kamurai. The sequence continues at coordinate 36,499 of JBAHVQ010000027.1, forward strand.
GTTTAACACTGAAATTAGTTTAACTCTTTAGTTCCCGATTATGTACGAGGTCTTGATATATTATACTATCTATAGTTTGTGGTACACCACGTATTATTTAACTGCTAAGCTTTCGACCTGTTGACTCAGGACTTCACCAGAGCAATTACCAACGGCCTGTTGGCTCACGTCATAATTACGCAACACCTAATTAAAAATCACGCAAGACAGCAACAGTCCAATTAACTAAAACTAAAGAAAACAGAGTAAAAGAAAGCTTAGCAGTAAAATAATAAGTGGTGTACCACAAACTATAGACAGTATATCAATTATCACCATGCAAAACTTCAACGGATTGATCATGATATATTGTTAAAGAAACTTTAGTATATATACATGTGCATGTAGTATTTACAACATGAGCGGTGGTTCTCTGTCGGATTTACAACCACCAGCTGAAGGCGAGTGATTGTATATCCGATAAAACACCAGCACGAATGTTGTAAAGTACTTGTGAAACGAGGACTTTGAAGCTATTTTAAATCGGAAAAAAGCTTCATTTGAGTGTTGGAGAGTCTAGACAGAACTGATATGTGAATCTGATACAGCCACTAGTGGTTGCATTATATTTAAATGCATTGATTATACATTAATTTCTTTTCAATTTTTCTCACGAATTATTAATGAGTTTCACAAATATACATATAACTGCTTACTGACCGAGCGTGAGGTCTGTACAGTGAATTCTAAAACTCATCAACAATTCAGGAGGAAAATTCAAAAGAAATTAAGGTTTAATCAATGTCTGTATACCCCGATACAGAACTGATTAAATAAACATCAGT
>JBAHVQ010000027.1:37422-63683 GCA_036872915.1 Nanipora kamurai
CTCGCCTCCAATCCCTGTAGACTCGATAGCTCAACAGGTAGAGCGGCGGACCGGCTTCTCGAAGGTGCGAGTTCAAATACCGCTCGAGTCAACTTTTTCAGTTGACTTCAGCAGTGTAGGTTTAATGTGAATTTATCATTTCATAAGCTAGCAAAGAATTGACGCTTTTCAGGTGATACCTCTTTTCACCTCTTTTAATCCTTCTCACACTCTGATAATTAATCATGTTGCCGACCTGAGATGTAAATTGATGTAGCTTCCTTTCTAATGATGTCATCACTCAACTGTAAATATAAAAGACTACTGTTTTTGAATTCAAGTGACTTGGTCTGATGATGAATTTGTAATAAATTCGAAATATTACCATTTCAACATTCTCTCTTCTTTTTTTGACTCATATCTTGAGTTTTACAAGATGATTGTATTTTGTACTGTATATGTTTTGCTTTATACTTATACTACATGTAGATGTAGTTTGTAATTTTGTGACCTGTGTACTGCTAAAGTCTGCAGTCTTGACTTTTAACTAAACTAAAAATTGAACGTTCCCTTATGTGCAGTATCTGAATGTAATGTGGTATGTTAGTATTTATAAATCAGTCTAGCGAGCATGCTTCTCAAGCTGTAAACTTAGAAAAAGATTTCTGAGCCGTTTATGGGAACCAAATCCATAACGTATCTTGTCAATGTCAGTGAGCAGATGTTACAAACTTACAGCATCTGCTAAACGTTGTATTTATATTTTCTTTAACCTTAGTTAAACATTTGTCAGCCAGGGCTCATCTCTTTCATCAGTTAAACGTTGTATTTATATTTGCTTTAACCTTAGTTAAACATTTGTCAGCCAGGGCTCATCTCTTTCATCAGTTAAATCATGAGGTATTATAGCGAGAGTACGGTAAACTACAGCTTCGATTTTAATGTGAGAAAAAGTTATTGTTGCTTCCAATTCTGTAAGTTTTAGTCAAAATTAGTCAAATTTGAAATAAACATTCAAGGCCGTGCGAAGCCAAATCATTTCAAGCAAGTTTTGTTCTAGGAATTCGTGAATTCTGCCAATAAATGGCTAAAACGGAAAAAAGAGAAAAAAAAAGAGGAAATTCGGCTTTGTCGGAGCACTTATATCTTACCAAGCACACGATTGCGTGGGAAAATTCAAAACTTTTACCACCAATCTATGGTACCATCAAAGACGTTGTCTGGAGACGTAGCATATCAATAGCGCCCCCGCTCCGTTGAATCGCGACGACGGTGGTTTATTACGGGATGTTTATGTGCATCTCATTAATAGATAACGTCATCGGTGGTTCTTTAAGGATACAAATAGGGACCTCTTGTTCAGATCAATTACCCCTGATGAAGACACTAGACGAGAGTATCGAAATGTTGGGTCATGAACCGTAGTTTTGTAAGCTACGTCCAAATCTTTTTAAGCTAGGGTACTGTAGTGTCAAACCATGTCTGATTCCTCACCTGGTTGCGGTGGGAATTTGTTTACTTTTCTCAAGCAACTGCTGGGCTAAAGCAAGTGCGTGCACTTGTTTAAAGAGAGGTAGCCCTTGCAATTTATGATTTGTTAATTGAGCCTTCTCTCTCTCTCTCTCTCTCTCTCTCTCTCTCTCTCTCTCTCTCTCTCTCTGTCTCTGTCTCTGTCTCTCTCTTTCTCTTTCTGTCTCTGTCTCTGTCTCTCTGTCTCTCTGTCTCTCTTTCTGTCTCTCTGTCTCTCTGTCTCTCTGTCTCTCTCTCTCTTTTGATTACTGTTCTATTATATGGGGAAATTGTGGCACTGTCTTAAAGAGTAAACTTCAGAAACTTCGAAATAGAGCTGCTCGTATTATAACTAGATCTGGCTATGAAATTAGGTCAACCACTATTCTCAATTCATTAAATTGGTGTAACCTAGAATCACAGAGACGTCAAAGAAAACCTAATATGATGTATAAAATTGTAAAAGGTGATGCCCCAAACCACTTACAAGAATTGTTTTGTTTTGTCAATGAGTCTCATGATTACAATTTGAGAAATTCGGATGTAAATCATAATACAGTGGTCCTGTATTATGGAATAATTTACCATCGTCGATAAAATCTGCATCCTCTCTCAACACTTTTAAAAACTTTATAAAATCCTACGACTTTGATATATAAATAGATTGTAAATACTTTGTACATAGCTATATTATGTAAATAGTTTCTTTTATTAGTTCTTAACTTTAAATGGCTTTCTTGAAAAGCAATTCTGTAAAATTGAAGGAACCACCATTTTTAAAATAGAGATCTCTCTTTCTCTCTCTCTCTCTCTCTCTCTCTCTCTCTCTCTCTCTCTCTCACTCTCTGTCTGTCTGTCTGTCTCTGTCTCTGTCTCTCTTTCTCTGTCTCTCTCTCTGTCTCTCTCTCTGTCTCTCTCTGTCTCTGTCTCTGTCTCTGTCTCTCTTTCTTTCTCTTACATACACGTTTCTTTACGGATTCTAGAAGTGCTAATTTAAGCCCGACCGGCGGCACTGGTGTTGCTTTTCTATTTTTGATGTTAAGCTGCTTGTAAATGTAATTTTAGTTTATTATTCGTTTTCGTTACAATTTCAATAAGGCGAAAAGTTCAAGTTAACATTATTTTGCTTCGAAAGCTGTCCATTGCACGCCCTTCCCCAATCCTCTCAATTGGTGTCTTTGTACGCGCGTCTGAATGGGATAGATGATATGCAGGGTTCAAAGTTTCTTTTCAGTTAAAAATGTTAATTTTCATTGCTTTAAGAACGACTTTCAGCTAACTCTTTTCACTTCTCAAGTTGTAATAAGGGCGGTTTTTCTTAATTAAGCTTTAGCGGCTTGAATAACCCTTTCATTTGTGTTCTAAAGGGACACGATGTAATGGTGGGTGAGGGGTGGTTGTGTATTCATAGTTCTAGTTATAGCAGTGGCGACAGGGTGATAGAAAAATAATGGTACAGTATTCAGGTTAAAAATATCAGTGTCCAGCATTACACAGGAAGAAATGCTATAAATAAAAATAAAGTTTGTTCTGCTGAAGAACGACAAACTTAAGGTACTAGAGTCGTAAAACCAATTGCATGGCCTGATCGGATTAATGTTCTAACGATAGTGTTAATAAATCCACGATTCCTTGCATCGTTCTCACTTTTAAATGCATTTCAACGCCTGTGTTTTGTAAAGAATAGATTGAACAGTGTTTCATTACTCTAAAGAACTACAAGTAACCACGTCGAAGTTTTTTAAACGGTCATGAGTAAGAGATAATTGTCGTTAAAATAACAGTGGAAGACGTCTCGAACTTTAAGTTACTAAATCAAAGCCGTAATCAAGGCACTTTAATAGCAAATGTGTTGGCAGGAAGAAGCATCAGTAGCGACGGTGTCATCTAAAAGTGAATAATCTGAAATTCGATGACAAAACTGAGGAATAAAACTGTCTGCGTTCCGATGCGAGCAAATACGCAAATTCCCGGTGCTCGGTCTCCAGAAAGCAAAAACCAGTCGAACCTTCTTCTACCCTGTTGCAAATTTGGAGCAAATTGTGTTACATGTATGTAGTTTAATGTGAAAGGTTGTCTGGATAAAAAAAGTTGTATTAGGTCAATGCCATTACTCAGCTCGCCGCCCTTCAGTTATAGTTATATTTCCCGTTCCTTTTCTTAGTTATGGAGATTATTACGGACCAAGTGCTGTGGTACGGGTAGTACCTTGGTTAATTGTTTGCACTAAAGAGCTTCCTTCTGATTTTTTTAAATGAACAGGTGAAGCAAACAAGACTTGACTGTGCAGTTTGTACCTGTTAAGACATAAACCTACCGAGAAGGAATCAATATATGGTATACGTCAAATAAATTGAAAACTAAAATTTTCTTGTAGACTAAGAGAAACAGATAGAGAGAGAGAGAGAGAGAGAGAGAGAGAGAGAGAGGGAGGGAGGGAGAGCGAGAGGGAGAGGGAGAGGGAGAGGGAGAGGGAGAGGGAGAGGAAGATGGAGAGGAAGAGGGAGAGGAAGAGAGAGAGACAAAGAGAGAGAGAGAGGGAGAAGGGGGGAGAGAGAGAGAGAGAGAGAGAGAGAGAGAGAGAGAGAGAGAGAGAGAGAGAGAGAGAGAGAAAGAGAGAGAGGTCTATTCGTACCTACTTTTCAAGTTACATCAAGACACAGATTCCGCTTGCCACTACAGTTAGCTGCTACTCTTTACCGTATGAATTTTTTTCGGTGCAGACACATATAAAATCTCTACACCTACATCAAAAAGACATACGTAAGTAAAAAAGAAACTGTTACGGCAAAGATTCCACTTACTTTTCATTGTTAGCACAATCCACAAACTTGGTTAATAAGGTTCATTTTAGTTCATATAGTTTATCTGCAGGTATACATTTATAACTATAATGTGTTATGCTCAAAAGATGTAGCTGGCTTTACAACGAAATATTAGGAAATAATTTTTGTAAGAAAGTAAATCATGTCTGTATTACTGAACGCTGAACACAAATTTGGTTCATGTAGGAGCTTGCTATCTATCCGACGACTAGCGAACGTTCGTCAAGCTCATTATCTCAGAAAAACGATTTCCGAGCCTTTGACGGGAATCAAACCGCGAACCTTCTGATGACCGGTCGTGAGAAGGTTTCGAGTTTGATTCCCGTCTAGGGCTCCAGAAATGGTTTTTCTGAGATTACGAGCTTGACGAACGTCTTCTGGTCGTCATGTCTGTATTATTATGGGTCTGTTTAACATTTTATGCTGGATTTTTTACGTAATGTTTAAAAACCGGTCACCAGAAGGTTGCGGGTTCGATTCCCGTCTAGGGCTCAGAAATGGTTTTTCTGAGGTTTCGAGCTTGACGAACGTTCTCTGGTCGTCAGATCTGTATTATTACGAGTCTGTTTAACATTTTATGCTGGACTTTTTACGTAATCTTTAAAAACGAGTAGGAGTTTTTTTATATCCGATGAAACACGTACTACGAGTTTTTTGAATGATTTTAAAAAACAAACCCCTCGAAACGCTAATTCGCGAAGAAAGTTTGAAGATTAATATTTTCTAAGTTGAGAAAATTAGATGAGAAACTCAAGCATGTCTTTATCAGATATAAAGACACGACACAAATATGATTTTTCTTTATATTTTTCTCATGAATTATTGAAGAGTTTATAAACAATATTTTAAAGTTAATATTTACAAGTTAATATTTGTAACAAGATTATACTTTCAGCCTTGTTTATCTATTGGCAACGACTGTAGTCCTGAATGACGCTCATGCAATTCGAGATTCACTGTGTGGGCAATCCCTTAGGAAAGGTCTGCATCCGTGTTACCTCATGTTAAGATTTCGTCGACTCAATGTTACGTCGTGGGTATAATTCCAAAACTCATGAACTATTCATGACGAAAACACAGAGGAAAATCATAACCGTGTCGTATCTTTGTATGTGATAAAGACACGCTCGTATTTCTCGTCGAATTTTGTCGGCTTAGAAAACATTAATTTTCAAACTTTCTTCGCGAGCGTGTAGACGAGTTCGTTTTTCAAGCCGTTCAAAAAACTCGTAGTCCGTGTTTCTTCAGATCTAAATCACTCGGCTGTCGCCTCGTGTTTTATATCCAATAAAACACTCCTACTCGTTTTTGAAATATTACTTCAAAGCAAAAAACAAAATTTATGGGTACAAGAAACCGGCAACTTAAAATTTTTCTGGTACAAGACGAATTTTTACCTGTAAAAACCGGCATATGGCAGTCTAATGGAATCTGTGAAAGTACAATGAGTTTGTTGCGAATGTAGGGTACTGGCTAGCCTACATAACCATTATAGGACTAGAAAAGCTTGATCGGCCAATTTACATGAATTATTGAATTAATAATTACAAATTATTATATTTCACACAAAAGAGTTCAATTTATAAAAGTCTGAGCCACAAGATTAAAATTAGAAGGGACTACATGTATATAACAACGAGCTAGAAGTGAAAAATAAAATGTACTTGCATTTTGGGAGGAATGAAATCTGTAGAACTAGTATTTTGAAATTAAATCAGATTTCATTTACTTTTTAAATTGTGGGATGGAGAAACGGTCAACATTTTCAGCAAGAGTGTTCCATGTGTTAGCTCTTTTAAATCTAATATGAAACGTCCCCTTTTTTATCCTTAGTTTAGGATAAGGATAAGTCAATTTCGCTGGATGTCTGGTGTTATGGTTATGTATTTTATCAATTGGAGTAAAAAACAAATTGCGATGCAAGTTATACATAAATAATGCAATGCAGTATGTCGCAACATAACAAATTCAATGATATTAAAGAGCTTGAAAATGGGCTAGTTCGTTCATAAAATTTTGGAAAAGTTATAATACCAATAGCTTTCTTTTTAAGGAATAGATTTCATTTTTTCGATGGCTGTTCAGTTATATATGCACAGATGACGTCACAACGTGATAAGAACTCTCTCAAACACTTACTCTCTTATACTCTACAGGAAATGGCGTCCACAAATCTTAGTCACAAAGCTAACGGCTCTAGACTAAGCCGACTTTTGATTGATAAAGGCACAGAAGCAGTGAGAGCAACCCTTGACTTTTACTGTCAGCCTGCCAAGTTAACTACAGTTCTAAATGCCAACAAACACAAACTACAAGGTCTGAGGTACAAAGTACTCACTCCTCCGCAGTGGCCATTGCTGTATCCTTCTCTCGGCTCTCCAAACTCCAAGAACTTTGATGTAACATTGTTGACCATTCTTCTGAGAGAAATTTGCGGATTGCCTTCACCAGCAACAGGATGGAAAACCATGCCTCCAGACGCAGACAATTCTATATCGGCAAACATTTTAAGAATCAAGCTGTACAGAAACGACGTTTATGCGCATATAGCAAGCATAGAAGTTGATGACTTCAAGTTTGAGCATTTTTGGCAAAAAATATCTGAAGCACTGATTGGTTTGGGTATTCCTCCCCGTGAAATTGATGATTTGAAAGATGCTCCTCTTTCTCCTGAAGAGGATGGTTACATTCAGGAGTTGATACGTTGGAAGCAAAGTGAAGATGAACTAATTATGATAGCTCAGAAGACCTTCGAGAAAGTGTCATCTATTCAAGCAATGATTGAAAAACAACAGCAAGAAGCGAATGAAAACTGTAAAGATGAAGGGATTCTGCGTTGCCTGGCAAAATGTGATTTTAAGGGGAGCATTAAAAGCCTCGCAGAAAAATTTCAAACAGGAACAAGAGAATGGCTTTTTCATCACCTCGATTCTTGGTTCTCTGATAAAGAGTCGAATTCTCGACTGATGATATTGACAGCTGGTCCTGGAATTGGAAAGAGTGTGTTTGCTGCCAAAGTTTGCCAAGTGTATCAAGAAAGGAGGCAGTTAGCTGCCTGCCACTTTTGTAAGTTCAACTACTCAGACTACAAAAATCCACATACCTTACTTCAGTCATTAGCAAGTCATATGTGCGAAAATGTGGAAGGATTCAAGGAAAAGCTTTTGGAACAGCTCCAACGACCTCACTCGAGGGAAACGTTGCCAGATGCGTTCCGTGTTCTTCTAAACGATCCCTTGCACGCTCTAGATGATCGTGAGGCAATGATGATTGTTATCGATGCTTTGGACGAAAGTGAAGTTAATGGTAAAAGCGAACTGTTGCAATTAATATCGGAGGAATTCCCGAAACTGCCCAAGTGGATAAAGATAGTAATTACAAGTAGACCAGAGCTACCAGTACAAAAAAGTTTGAACCATTTGAGTTCTGTAGAAATCCTTCCAGGTCATCAATCTAACAACAATGACCTACTCTTTTACTTGAAGTCAAGTTTGTCAAATAAATACGATAGCGATAAGGTACTTACATCATTAGTCTCGAAATGCCAGGGTTCGTTTCTCTTTGCCTATTACTTAAAGCTTGAGTTACATAATGAAGATAAAGTGCTGACGAAAGAGAACTTAAAAGATTTCTTGCCCAAAGGCATCTCTGGATTTTATGAGAAGCAGTTTAAACGTCTGAAGGATAATCTTAATAAGCTAGCTCCCTCAAAGATTAAATTTAAGCGTTTCTTAGAGGTTCTTGTTGCAGCTAAAGGTCCAGTTCCGATGGGTTTATTACACGAGTGCTTGGGTTTGTCTGAGAACTCAGACTACGAACTACGGCAGGCCATCAACGAAACAATGTCGTCATTTCTCCCAGTTTACGATGATTGTTTGACAGTATACCACAGATCTTTAATTGAGTGGCTCACTTCTAGTGGTTACTGTGAACATGCGTTTACTTCAGATGCTGGCAGTGGAGCTAGATACATATGGAGCACTTGCGAGAGAGTATTGAAAGATTTGACTACGTTGGAAACATTTTCACATTTAAAGATGACTCCAGTGATGAAATATGCTCTCAAGTACGGAACATCTCATATGATTGACGTTGGCGACGAGAACCAATATCACTGGTTGGTGGATATTAAAATAAATCACATCAAGTTTAGCATCTTTCCAGATGATCTGGGCAACCTGAACAAAGAATGGAATTTTGCTTTAAAAAGGTTAACAAGATGGAATTATTCAATCTGGCAACATTTGAATTACTTGCCTGATCATGATTATCTGGGAATAATCAGAGGATACTATTTGCAATCGGTTGCCAATGGTTTTATTGCCATTAATGATGAGGAAGGCGACAAACGTACCGCAAAATCTTTGTTGAAAAGAGGACGACATGTTTGGTGTGAGGATCTAAACTTAATCAGGGATTTTACGAGGCCACTTCGGGTTTCGTGGTTTAACGCACACGTTGAATGTGTCGGTGTTTCACCCAACATGCACCTGGCTGCCCTTGGTGATGACTATGGAAAAATTTCAATTTTGAAATTGCCAAACCTCGAAATACTATATACTATTAACAGTGAATTTACGTCTAAAGTTCCCTGCTGTACATTCTCTCCTGATAACTGTACTCTTCTTTACGGTAGACTAGATTCTTGTTTAAGCGTCGAACATCGCAAAAAATTACTTTTCTTTTCCGGTAACTCTGAAAAATTTTTATCCTGCTCATTTTCTCTATGTGGTAAGAAATTAGTGACAGCCGATTGCACGAGATCCGTCAAAGTGTGGGATGTTAACAATCAGGTATTACTTACCTGTCTTGACGTAGAAGGACCTGTTGATGATTGCTTTTTCAGTAAATGTGGTTTATTTATTGTTGCAAGTAGAGGACGTAATGGAGGCTTTTTTTCTGAGTACCCTCTTGCCGTTTGGAATGTGTTGACACTTCAAAGAGTCGATCAACGTTACTTTGACCCCCGTAGTTTTGTAAGAGGTCCTTATCATTGGCCAAATGTCGACTGGTTCTCAAGTGCCACAATAGCGGATAAAAATCGAGATATTGCCGCAACGATTGATCGATTTTATCATACCGAATTCTTTCAGTTGCCTCAGGGGTTACCTCTTTGTCACTTGCGTGGAATAAACCACTATACGGTGATAAAGTATGAGAACCGTGATTGTATATTAATTTATGACTACTGCTGTAAGTCATTCAAGATTGTTGATCCAGTTCAACAGTCGGTCGTTGCAGAACGTCGAATACCTTGCTTAGAGACTATTTACGGCTCTCCCATTGTTTTAAGTAAAGAATCTTTTATGGTCCAGGATTTTCCTTTCTTATTATCTTTTAAAATTCCAGATCAGCTCTCATTCCCTTGTTCAATTTCCAGTGCGAAAATTACTTGTTGTTCATTTTCTCCTGATGCTACGTACTTAGCAACTTTTGACGATCAAGGTATTTTAAGAATATGGATGGTCAATGAGTGTAAGGTAATACAAAGTTACCCGCTGGGAGAACGGGGCATCGATTGCTGGTGGTCGGAAACATGTCTTTGGATTGTCTTTTCTAGCCATCTTGGAAAGTTTCCAGTTAATTCGAAACAAGAAATTAATTTTTCTGAAGTTAAAAAAGTGCCTTTACCCTTTTATGGGTACACAAAACTAGAATATTTGCTGTTTTCAGAAGGCGTTCTGATTATGAAATATGCAAATTCTGATGACGTTGTCGTGACGAAAATTGTTAATGACACTTTACAGGTTGCTAAAATATTGGATACTGATCATTCGTTTGATTGTGCGGCAGTTGCGCCTGGGGCTCATAGTATTCTGATGGTCAGTTGTACTAAATACCGAGTGTGGAAAGAAAGAAAGTATGATGATCGAGAGTTGTTCTGTTCTGTTGAAGGAAATATTGAAAGCTCTGGAGGCATGAATTGTTGTATAAGTGATAACGGGGAAGTTGGAATTATAGTAGTTTTACTTCCTTATCATAATTACGAGTATTTAGTGGTAAATCTAAATTCTGGTAAAATTGTAACCAGGATTCCCTCGAACTGTTACCGGGATGACTATTGTTCCTTTATTTGTCTTTCTGCTAGTAATTCTTATTTTATCAGCGCAGATTCTACTTGTACGATCGTTTCGATCTTACGATTGGAAGATGGTCGACCGGCGGCTGATTGGAATGTGGCACGGAGTTTACCTCATAACCTCTCTATTGTCGGGTTTAGTGCAAAGCAAAATCTCCTAGCTATTTCATATCCGGATGGTGACATCAATTTTGTTAAAATTCACTTTCCAGAATAAACTAAGTGAGTTACTTAACGCACATCTAGATATCTGGGAATATGACGAAAACATAAGTTGACGAGACAAAATACCAAAATATAACTCTAAACAGTAACTGAAGCTTCATACTACGGAATGCTCTCATTGTTACGTCTGTCATTTCGTCGAAAATTTTATTGTTTCCTTCCCTTCTGGTCAACATTTTGTGATATTCTACAGTCTTCGTTCCAAAACAAATTATCCAGGATTTTCTATTAGCCTTTCTTTCACAACCAAAACAGTACTGTAGTATACATACTAGTCTACAGTTTGTAACATATGTTCCCGTAGGTTACTGGTATGTTTGATAAAGAAACTTTGTCAATTTCCTCTTGTGCTAACCAGATTAGCAATCCTACTTTCGTTTCTTCATCTGATCATAGCCAAAGTTGATTGGTTTCTGATAATATTCAATCACACCTTCAACCGGACGATTGATTTAACCTATCAATGTGTTGTGGATTTTTAGTAAGTAAGAGCATGCGCAGTGGAGGTAGAGTAATCAGTATGTGATTCCCTTCTTTTTGTCTACCGTGCAAGGGTCTAGGTAACAGGTTGCACCGAGTATCTTGGCACCGTCAGAGAGCCTTTTGTTTGCCAAGTGCTTCGTTGTTTTTTGTTTTTTGATGTAGAATTATCTAACAATCGCTAGTGTTCAAGGAGTTGTCTTGGGCCTACGGAGGTAAATGAGGGAAATGAGCAGACGTGTTGATAGTTCATGTTCGCTAGATTGAAGTAGGTGTGATGGACAGTGGTAAGCTTAGTACAAAGACGTCATGTGTGCAGTGACGTCACACAACCAATAATTGCCGAATTGTTCTGACCTTCACAAGCGATCAACTTTTAGCCGTTTCGGACAAATCAGAGCATCAGGCTGGAAGATAAAAATGATACGAGTCTGTCCCAGTGAAAGAAATGGTGCGACTACCATTGTCAGCACTATGAACAGATTTTAAATTGACACCAAGACATTGTAATAATTGGTGATTATCCTTTAACTTCTCATTCTCCTTTAAGTTCTAAGGAAAGAGAACTATGAACTGATCAATATTATGTCATCTTATGATTAAGTAACCGGTAATTTAGATTCATAATCTTTTGGGACATGGTATTTTGTAAATAATTATCAGTCCTTATAAAATTGGAACTGTAATTTTTTTTGTAACTTTAGTCTCATTTTTTTTAGTTTCGTAGCCAACACTTATAAGCATTATCTGTAAATATTTATTATGCTTATAGTAGAAACAATACAATTTTAACCATTGTAATGACGAAAACTGCTATGAAGGCAATCATCGCTTGTCAATGAGCAAATATTTCAAGAAGCAGTATTAAGCTCTGTAGTCTTTAGTTCAAGTAGAAAAACTAGAATGTACCAAAGTAAAACCAAACTGCTTCAATAGGAATAATCCTTAAACTAAAGAACAGGATGGACCGCACCGTGCAACATCGCATGTAACATTGTATCTAGTACTGATTACTTATTAACCGAGTGTGAGGTCGGTACGGGAAAGTATTTGCCATCAGACAAGGATTACATTTCGCGCCGCAAATTGCTAGTCGGTCTGTACGAAAACTTTATTGCACAGCTAAGCAGCCAATCAGCGTGCGTCATTTTGCGTACAGACCGGAAAACGAACGTTGCCATATAATAATGAATGGTATATTTCAGGATGATATTCCAAGTTAATAAAACTTGAGAAAGTAATGAAACTATTCGTTAGTCAAACGTTGATGCTAACTGTTATAATAGTCATTAGAACTTAATTGTCATATTAATTAGTTAGGTAGCTTATATAAGGGCATGCATAATTTGTTTAAGAGTTGGTAAAATACATGTGTTGATCAAGCTAAGACTATGCTGTTATAACACTAAAAAATTTTTTTTACCCTAATTTTGCCCACACAATCAAAACCTTGTCTTCATTTAGTAATCATTTTGCAATGTGACATCAAATGCTGTACCATTAATTTTTCCTCACTGTCTGTTGATGGCATACCTCAACCATATTCACACGGGGGACACAAACTGCTCAAGCCCATTTTGGCGTTAATACCGCAAAAAGTGTTTGCGATATAGCTTTGAATGTTATGACTTTACCTCACATTTTATTGGTTCTCGAGAAAATCAGAAAAAAATATTTAACAGACAGGAAATTTTTCGACAACTCTGTAACATCTTGTGTACTGAACATTTGTACACTTTTCAGATTTTCGTTTTTACCACTTATTCTGAGAAAATTTGGTGATCATATGTTAAATGTTTTTTGAGGTATAAGCCGCAATACTTTCCATAGGACAATATATGTGATGTACTTGCAATTTTGTGTATATCTGTGTATAATGAGTTAACAAAGTCGTTCATAAATTTCATATATTAAATACAAAATTATTATTATAAATTAGGTTTGTTTCTTTATATTCCTTTATTATTTTTAGACTCAGTTTCAGGGGCGGCGGGCACAGTAGTTTAAGGGGCTAGCCCTCTCTGCCTTTTTTGATGAGGGTGGCCAGAGGTTGGGTAAGCCTTCCTCCACTTTTTAACTAGACTAATAATAATAGAACTCAGACGACTAGTGGACCGATGACCGATGACGGAACTACGTTTCAACTCCAACTATCACGCTCTGTCACCGACTATCATAGACTATCATTCACCTTGAACATGTTCAAATTTTCCATGATAGTCGGTGATAATTTTTTCGTTTGACCAATCGATGATGATAGTTAATGATAGGTATAGGTTAGATAATGAACGCGAGGGATATATGGGATTTAGTCCGCCAAGAATTAGAAGGCCTCGAGTGGCCTTCTGTCTAATTCGAGGCACACTAAATCCCATAAATCACTCGCGTTCATTATCTAACCGTCTTAGAAAAATGGTTAAAGGAATGAGGGACTTTTTAAGTCATTGTGTGGTATTGTTTAAGAAAATGAAAGCATGTATTTAGGTGTTCATATAGGTGTGGTGCTTTCGGAATTGTTGAACAATTATTATGAGTGACTTTACGGAGGTCTAACTGCTAGAAGCAGAAGTAGTTACCCAAGATTTACTTAAAATTGACTGGATTGATATATCAGATTACATCAACAGAAATGAAGAGAAAGGGAAAAGACAACCTGCGGCTTTTGGGGGCGTAGTACAAGCCTGAGAGATAGAGAAAAGAAAGAAGTAAAGAGTGCTCAAAAAAAACTCACGAGAGCAGTGAGTGGGCAATAAGTGTCTTCAAAGCGTGGACACAATACCAGAATAATGAGTTTTTGACGCTGGACGAAGAATATCCAAATGTTCCATTAAATTTTAAGACCGCAATTCCGTCGCAAATTAACTATTGGCTTCCACGATTCATTCTAGAAGTGATAAAAAAACGTGGTATGGCATATCTTGCCAATTCTCTGTACTTGCTTTGGGATTAGTTAGGCATTTCAGGGATGACTTAAAACGGTTTGATTTGAATATCCTATCAAAGGACGACCCTAACTTTGGTCCCTTTCGGAAAGATCTGGACTCTCGAATGAAGGAAATGACCACCTCTGGTATACGCACAAAGAAACAACCGGCAGATCCGCTATTTAGTGACGATGAAACGAGGTTATGGTCTACAAGAACTGCTGAAATATCCACTCAAAGCACCAACGAAGGGAATTGCGGGTCTGGCTAAGTGAGTCTTTTTCATTTATGAAAAATGAGTCATCACCTCAAAGAACGTCTGGCAATTTTTATAAAGAGATACTATGTAAAAAAAATAAACAGGGAAAAGCGAAAATTTGAAAACGAAAAATGTTTGGTAAGTTGGACTTTCGTAAAACAAAATAAAAATAGAAAATTTGTTCTTAACAAATAAGACATCCACTCAAAGCACCAGCGAATGACCCACATGGGTATTGCGGGTCACGCTGAGTGGGATAACGAAACTTTCATGCATGTCTTCGAAATGGGTCAAGTTTTTGAAAAAGTTGTTTTACAAACATAAGGGAAAATGCAGACATTAGTCATAAACCATTCTGTGAATTTATTTTCGCGAAATAACCATTCGCCAAAATGTTTTCGGTAAGCAGTCCGTTCGTTAAATTGTCCGTTCAACAGAACGTCCGTCGGCAAGACGACCGTTCCGTAAAATCTCTTTGGCAAAATGTACGTCGGGAAAATATCCGGGTACCATTTAACCGACAAGTTTACAAGTTCTCTAAGAAATAAAGGGTTCAATGAACAACAGCTTTTTCCTTTCAAATTTTCATCTTATGAGTTGCAAAGTCAACATAATCTGAGCCAAATTTCTACAAACTTTAATGGGAAGATTTTCCACTAATTTAACAAACTTGAACTCTCGAGATCGATGTCAATTTAAATTGTTGAGATAAAAACAGGAAAAGTCCTTAATATTACCTTACCATCTTAGCCCTTTATCTCCCAAGTTGTAGCGCGCATACTATCATTATAGTTTGGCAGGAAGAGAACCAGAAGAAATTATTTATCTTTCTGATGATGGCGAAAGATCATGCCGAAACTGCTAAGTTGACTGCCATGTTCTGGCTCAAAACATCACCTCTTGTATTCATTTTTATTTTTAAACTGAGTTTCCCGCGTGCTTCTTAATCTTTGGCGTCCAAACGTGGCTTCCTGATCACGTCTCCAAATCTTTTTACAGTCTGACGCTGTCTCATCTGTTCCTTATCTACTGAACAATCTGAAAGAGTTTATTCCAGCTGAAAGGTGGTTCTTGTGAAATGTATGGAAAACGAACCTGAGTTATACTTAAAATTAGATAAAAATGGGATGCTTATAATCTTTTAGGAGTGTTTAGCGGGTGACTTTGTTTGACGTCTCAGCCGAAGTCATTGTCGTGTTAACGTACATTAATACCATTATCGACTTTCCTATTTTTGTTTAAGATTTGGTTTTATCATGAGTTTATAAGTAAAGGTTATATGCCTCAGGCCTCGGTGTTTAAGCAGTATGTAATATATCAATACACGGCAAGGAGCATTTAATCAGGATATCTAAACAGCGAGAAGTTTGTTGAAAACCGAGAATATAGCCAGGGATTTTTCCAAATTTTGCGGTGTTGAATATCTGATGAAACACGAATTTAGCGTGTATGATATTACATCTCAAAAGAGTCAGTATTTAAATGGAAATTTGAGGTGAAATTTTTCTTAATTTATGTAATTTCTTCCTCAGATAACCAAACAACGTCTCGGCAGTGATTTCCTCTGTGTTTTGTTCATGAATTATTAATGCATTTGGGATATTTTTGTGAAGTTTAGGACAGAGTTTTAAGTAAAGACCTGATATTAAAAAGGTTTGACAGAGTGATCATTTAACGTTTTTATAGCGCTTACTTCTGTGTGTTATGTTTGAATTTTCTTCATTTTTTATCTGGGTCTTAATTAACCCGAACAAAAGTTTATACCACTGAGTTGAAAGTCATCATTAAGGTGTAATGGACTTTACTCTCTGAAATGTCGGACTTTTAAAATATCTGGAGGTTGATATATACTTACCCAATTCATTCGTAATTCATAAAGGAAAAACTAAAGAAAATGAATGTTTAATCAATATTATAAATATGGATACAACATCGTCCTAATTTACATACACCTTTTCCTTCGAATTTCTTATCTCAAATGCTTCGTATCCGTAAAATAGTTCATAACTAAACACACTGAGATGCTTTCATTCGATAAGTAATTTTCAATATTTGCGTCCGAGCTGTATGGAGATTTACTGTACGGCTCGCCTTGTAAATCCCCATACAGTTCAGCCGCTCGTATTGTAAATAGTACTTAAAGATCTCAATATATTAATGAAGTTGATTAGTTGGTTATCAACCTGAGTAGAAAAGAGAAACTGAGCCAACGATGATATAAGACGGGTTTATTGCTGTTCATGTGTGCTAGCTAGTTGTTATATATCAACAAACCCAACTTGATAAGACGTTTCGTTCAAATCTTATAGAACAACGTGTACGATCCTTTTTGTTTGCTTCAAAATTATTATACATAACTCGGTACCAGGAAAAAGTAGCTGGTATAGTAATATCTAAATATTGCCTACACACTGCGACGTAATAAAGTTACAGTCAAATATTTGTAGCGTATTGGTGTCTTGCACATGACGTTATGTCGGTCATGTTGGCGGATCTTTAACAAAAGAATCTCATTATCTTCTATTGTATGTCGCGCAAACATGGCCGCCGTATCTTGGTATTTTGAATCTCAAGGAATTGATTACAGACCATGAATATAATTATTTCAAAAATTAACCAATGCTAATTGCTAACAAAATGGATCATCCATATTTTCATTAGACGTGGGTTAGTTTCGGTTAATACTAATGTAAAAGGATTTAACATCAGTAATTTTTAATCAGGATATTTTTCTGATACTAGATTACTCACATATACCAATGTGTAACGATGGTGAAATATCCCAAATTATATCCGATTTTAATTTGGGATATCCTAACTCTGCAGAAACTTCAGTTTTGTTTAGCACGATAGAGATTCTGTTCCCAGATCTTCACAAATCCTGCCGAATCATCACCATCAACTTAGAACAACTGGACTCTGGTTAAAGAAATCTTCAATGTGGCGTAGTTGACTTCGTTACGCTACAGGTATATGCTCGGAAAACTGATCAAATGTCCTAGATTTAAACTTCATTTAGTTACGAGAAATTCTGTTCTCCGAAAGGCCATAAATACTGTCTTTTTTGTGGCACGGATGTTCCGTTGAGTGAATGAGGAGGGATTGAAAAGTATGGGTGGCACACGTGGTATGAGCTTGAAACAGTTTTTAAAGAATTTTGTCATAATCGTCAAAGCAGTTTTGGCGCGAAAACAATCGAAACTACTATGCAAATGTATCTTAAAAGTTTGGGAACGGACCCTGTACTTTATATATTTCGAAAGTAAGGGTTAGGGGAACTCTATTTATTCTACCTTTCTCGCTCTTTTGACTGGTGAATTAAGATGGCGGTCTTCAACTTTTTCCCGTTTTAGAAATCTCGATGCTGTTGATTTCTAATTTTTTCCTGTTTTGTTTCCTGACGGAAAATTTGTTACATTTACACCAGGATAAATATTATTTTTTAAGGAAACGTTAGGACAAAATTTACGACTGTAGAATAGTATGGACCTGATGTGAGATAAAAGTTGCAGTTTATCAGGCAAAAAAATTGTACCAGAAGGTTTAATTTCTGTACAAAGCATGGGGAGTGAATATCAAATAAACACTTCAAAAACCTGCCAAAGCGACATTGAAATGTTATTCTAGCAATTTACAAATTTTATAATGTAATTTAATACTCAAAAGAAAGTTCGGGCAATGTTCTGCATTTTCTTTTGATCCCACATATATATATATATAGCAAGGCGAACTTGGCCAAGGTTTAAATCATTGGAGTTTGAATGTTTTACGAGCCCAGATATTTCATCCATTTTTGATTTCGTAACAGCTGTTCTACTACAGTATATCTATCATGCTGTTCATTTTTGTTCATGATGTGTGGGATTTATTTGTATAGTTGATCAGATATTTCAAGAAACGGGATTTGTTTACATCAGGCCAAGCGAAAATCTTCAAATTAACATCCATCACGAGTTTCCTTTTTTTAATTTGTAGCATCCCCTAAAAGGATATCATGTTTCTTTTAAAAATTTCGGTGAAGAGCCATCTAGGATTCTAGGACAAGGGTGCTCAAGTTGACGGACAACGCCAATTTCGAGACTTAATTTCTAAATTATCAACAGTTATCCAAGTAATCAGATGACCAACGAACGTTCGTCAAACTCGTTTTTTCCAAAAAACGATCTCTGAGCCCCAGACGGAAATCCAACCCCAACCTTCGGATGACCAGTGAGACGGTCCTAACCATTGAGCTACCAAGACTAAGATGGTGAGCTAAGGTACAGGTTCGTCATACGTACTGCTTAAGCGGAAGTCACGATATGATAATAATGATGGAAATACTATATGCTGAACACTAATCTGGTTCATGAGAGACCTTAGTATATATTAGGGAATCAATGAACGCTCATCAAACTCTTGGTTGCTCAATGGTTAGAACATCTTAACGATCATCAGAAGGTTGCGGGTTCGATTCCCGTTTAGGACTCAGAAATCGTTCTTCTGAGGAAACGAGTTTGAGGAACGTTCATTCGTCGTCTGATATATACCAAGCTCCCATATGAACCAGATTAATGTTCAGCATTTAGTCATCCAAGTGATCTCACTTGAGCAATATCTCAAAAAGAAAATCGAGATTGACTTTTGGGTATTATTTCAGCTGGGTTTTTTTTTTAAATTTTTTCACAAAAAGTAAATTCACGTTGATTAACAGGATCGTATCAAAGTAAAAATCCGATAATTCCGAAGTTGACATTTTTAAATCAAAAACCCTGATTGAAAATTGTGGTTTCCAACATTCCACGAACAGAGAGCAATTTTCGTTCCTAGAGAAACAAAAATCTTTTTCTGTGATTTATTATAAAAACTAGATATAAATGTTTGAATAAGTGAAAACTTAAATTGCAATATGATGATTCCCTAGGAAAGTTCTAAGAAATAGCAGCTAACCACAACAGCAATGCAAATACTTAAGCTCTGAAGTTTTCAGGAATGGTACTAAACCACAACAGCAGTAACATACACCTTTACTTTGCCTCCGACTACAGGGGAAGGTATATTAATGGCAGACACGAACCTTCCACGTGGTCTCAGTTATAGTTGGGGCAGAGCGTGAAGCGCAGTTCCTCGGGAGTGAAGACAGTAGTTTAAATGCAATTTTTCTCAATTCACCATATAAATATTGGTCATTTCAATTAGTAGCTTGTTACAAAATTTCTGAATTTTCCTTAGTCTATTTTGCCAACCAATTCGGTTAGCTACGTACATGGTTATGAGGCTGTATTCCTTTATGAAAAAGGTTTTTTTGAAGGTGTAATAGCTCAATACCATACAGAAATAACAGTCACTCAAGAGAAAATCAAGTTTAACTGTTTAACGGTATAAAATTTTTAAAAGGTACATTAAAGGGTCTGGGTACATTTGAGATGGTATTCCACAAAAAATATCTAATTTTGTAAGAAATTTTGAAAACTTTAAAAAATCAATGATTGGATGCCTTGATGATTTATCTTAACTTTGACATGATATATTTTGCATAATTTTGTAAGAAAATATGTTGTTTAACCTTCTTGTTACGTGGCTCAAAATATTCGGCCATACCAACTGAAAGCTTTACGCATGTTTTTCTTGGGTATCAATTTTTCCATTACTCGCGTTACGCTAAAAGGAATTTCTCAAAAAAAGTGTTAAGGGATTTCTTTCAAATTTGCACTGCAAAAGGACGTATCGTTGTTCTATGTTACGAACCTAAATAATGTAAATATGTTGGAGTGTGCCTGGTTGTTTATGTTGTGACTAATTCAACGCAGTGCTTATTCTAAATATGAAAAATAGAGAATTTTTTAAAGGTAAAACCGGAGGCTTTTTAGGTTTATGTCATAGTTTGGCTCTTTTGGGAGAAAAAAGCTGAACTACCGGAAACATTTTTCGTGGAAGTTCGGTCTCTGAATTAACGTAAACCATATCATTCAAGGCTTTCTCAAATTGCCCATGCTGTTTATCAAGTGAAACACATGCACGTTGAACGAGAATCAAACGATCTTTGGCAGGTCCCATTTGGGAAACTCTAACTCACGGTATTTTTTAAGGTTTTTTCAGTGGCGGGGTAAATGTGCAAAAGGGCCCAGTGGTCCTGCTCTACTTCTGATGGCATGTGGTAGAATATGTCGGGCCCCATGGGCCCATATGGGCCCTATGGGCCCCAACTTGAGAGACCGCCCAGAATTGAGCAATGCTCTGACTAAATGTCGGAGGGGCCCATGTTCACATCATTTTTTGAAATTGGGATCCCCTGTCAAGTTAGCGCTCTCGCTGTATCAGCCATTTGACGATGCAACTTGCAAGGCCTCCTGAACACGAAATATAGCACTGCGTGAGATATTCACTTTGAAATAAGGTTTTGAAAGAATATACATTATAAGCAAGTGCGCACTGCGTTGGAAATATCGGTAGATCACACGATCACTCCCCGCCAGTTTCATTGTATTGACATGTTGTTATGTCGCAGTCAGTACGGACTTACGGTGACAGTGCATGTTCTTTAAGGTTTCACTTCAAAGTTTGTAACAATGCCTTCTAGCACTGTATGCCTTGCGCAGTTACGCTAAGGAAGCTAAGCAGTTAGCAGTGTTTTTGGTTTTGTTTGTGGTTTTCTAAATGCCCCTAAATAAATACTCCTATGACGTCATAGAGGCCCATGAAAAATAATTTGCTCCGGGCCACGCACATTCTCTCGGCGGCCCTGCCTGTACTTACGGGAGTTAAACTTCGAAACGAAATGCCTTCTATTACTTTAAAGTACAACTATTATATACCAAAATGATCTTCGTTTTACGTAGTTTCTGGCACAACTACAGGCCAAAGTGGCACAAAACTCGTTTCGTCGTTGAAGGCTGTCAAATTTCCATACGTAAAACCAAATGACACAATCGAAATTTTCACGGCTTAAGAATGGTTGTACTGATGGGATTTAACTTCGAAGTGAAATGGCTTTTTTACTTTAAACTACAACTGTTATATACCCAAATCATTCTTGTTTAACGTAGTTTGTTGCAAAACTGAAGCCTGAAATGGTACAAAACTAGTTTAGTCGTCAAGAGCTTTGCAACAATGTAAAATTGTAGGATACTGCGTAGGCAGTTTATACTGTAAAACAGCGTAGAAAGTTAAAAGTCTGGTAGACTGCCGTATATATGTATAAAAATACTGAGGATTCTTTTTCCCCTGCATATTTATTGGGTAGTCTAGAAACGTTTTAACTTTCAACTAAAAGACGTGAATGAATGGTCGATATGAACTAGTGTATGAATTGCCCTGATTGATAAATGTGCAATGTGCAAACATAAATAAAAGGAACAGTTAGTCTAGAAACACATGGTCTTCGCTTGTACGGTAAATACTAGAAATATAACCTACTCTTCCAACCTCTTGGTTGGCTCCCAGGAGTGCAAACAGGAATTTGAAATGGAGGTCAATTTTTTGGTCCAGAGCCCCCTGCCCCCGACAATAACAACACACATAGTAAACTCTGTTTAATAGAAATTTCAACAAATACTTCAAATATTTTGAAAGTTAACAAAATTCGGATCTATTTATTCCACTTATTCATATGTTATGAAAAAGTGAAAAAAATATTCCTAATATTGTTAAATATTTATTCAAAATTTTCCTTGCACCTCCAAAAAGGTGGTTGGACGACCGCCCCCCGACTGCCGTTTCGTTTAACCCTTGTTGGCTCCTCCACTTCCATTCGCGTATCCATTTACCATTAAAAAGTACGGCTTATAAAATGGTCGGTTATTGTATAATAGCTCCATGTATAACATGTAAAACTGTACTGAATTTTAAATTTACCTAGAAAAGGTGAATGACTGGCTGTATCAAATATTTGGCCGTTCGTTCTCCATTCATTGTTTTCCAGGACACCAATCAATCCGGTTATGTCCCTGTAAGTTCAGTACCTTCAGCTGCGGTTGGTGTGCATAGGAAAGCACTGTAGCACATTGGGGATGTTACCAGGTTGTATTTCGGCCTCTGCGTACAGCCAACAAATTCTCTGAAATATATAAAATTTTTATCAAACAAGCTGAACTTGTAATTATGCCAACACTCGAGGCCGGTAGTTTCTACTGAGCGGAGATTGGTATCCCGGGATAACGTTCCATGGTTTCACTTCCTATTCTATTCGGGTTCCAACGCGATTGAGGAGGAAGTACGAAGCATTCCACAGACAAAAAACAAATTATATACTTTAGAAGAAAAGGTAGGTTCATTTTTGTTCTGTTTAAGTCAATGGAGTGACACAGGTTTTATCACTGAAGACTCTTGGTGGGAAATAGAAAGAATGGCACATTTAATTACTCGTATTTTTGGCGTACAGGTACGTGCGTCATTTTCTGCCCCGCGTGAAGCATATCGCACTCTCACTGCATCTATTGTTTATTATTTTTAAATTATGGCTCTCATCTTTGCGCATGTGTTTTTTCGTCACCGCGATGAATTAGTGCGACTTATTTGTTTACTTCTTTGTTTTGCTCCATGGTGACAGAGGATTTCCCCTTTGACCAGTAAAATCTTTTGGTTTTTAACCAGGAGTAGAATGCTAATCAATCACCGTTGACTGAATCTGGCACCAAGAAGTTAACCAAAGCTTTTTAGAAAATTGGCTAATGGCTAGCACGAAAGCTTTATTGGATAGGAAGGAAGCAAGGGTTATACTTCGATCTTTTGCGGAATTATCACTAACATGGTCACGTTGATCTAATTTTCATATCTTTATTTGAATTTCATCGACATCTCATCAAGCTTCTACTTTATTTACAAAATCTTTGTGTGCATAACCAGTAACGCACTCAGCCAATAAGCCTGAGTGCTCGAGCCTACCAATTGTTTTCCTCAAGTATAGACGAAAACTAAACCTATTCAGAGACACTTTTATATACAGTATTATTGCCAGAATTTGTAGTATTTGTAATAAAGAGGATAAAGCTTAAAAAATGCTGGGTTGAGGATTGAAATCTGGTGAAATGGAAGCAATTCCTTTTCAATTTTCATACATTCAAATTAAAGTGAGTTTCTTCTAAAGAAGGGAATATTTGGCTGGACCCTGCCAGGAACTTGCACATTCGGTGCTTGTTTGGCATGTCATATCTACAACTACCCTGAAGTCTGGATACTCAACAGACAATTGTTTACAGGTACTTTAGATTATGCTCAATACTGTACAGCTATTAGTTTACATATCCCTTAGTACCTGTGCACAGCTGCAGCTGGCCAATGTCCAGAGTGGACAAAATTCTAAGGATTTATTTACAATACAATAAATTATCACAGTATTATGATACAACTGTAATCACCACTCAATTTCCCATGCTCTCTATTGGTCAAACTTAGATACCGTACATACAGTACATTAGCAACCCCACTTATTGTGAGAAAGGTATCAGCAAAATTTGCCTGAATTTTCCACAATTTTTTTTAACCTTACTGGACCAAATTTTTCCCAGATTACTTCAGATACTAAATTTTTGCCAGAATTTCCAGTGTTCTACCAATTTTAGTCTAATGATCTGTCCACTGGCTAATCAGATAGGTTTATTTATTCATTTTTGTGTAATAACGTGTATTGAATCATTTGAATGGAAGGTAATTTATTGTCCTGGAGTAGTTTCCAAATTTTCATGCTCAATAAACCCAAATTTATATTCTGTAAAACTGGTATTAAGTAAATTCACTTTTATACTCAAGCAACCATATCTATATTAAACAAAACAAAATTTATCTTTAACAATGACCCGATATCCAGTGGACTTTATATATATTGTACTGACTAAACTCCATTTACATTCAATAAACCAAATGTATATTCATTAAACCTCATTTGTATTTGAAAAATTATAGTTGTAATCAATGAAACAAATTAATGTGGGTGGTAGGTTGGTGTTTGCTAATCACAATTTGCCAGGCCTCTCAAAACCCAGAAAAGTTTTCCAGCATGTGATGGAAATATATGACTGTGTTAGCTTCTGATCCTAACCATTAAAATACATGGACATAGATGATAGACCACCTACCCATTATAAAAATTTCCCATAAGAATTCCTTCAAAAATTCCTATAGCATATTTCTGTACCGTAGGAAATTTGGACTATTTTCCTAGAGGAAATTCTAAAGGAATTCCAGAAGAAATCGCATTGATTCCTAAAGAAATCTGCATTCATTCTTACAGGAATCCCTAGTGATTCCTATAGGAATTTGTATGTTGGTTGTGTTTAGGAAAAAAAGTTGTATATCTGCAGTACTCTCATTTGAATTTAACTGAATTAAAGCTGTCACATCTAAATTAAGTAGGGGCAAAGTGGTTTAATTTACTATTACCAAGACAAGCTCATTATCATGGTATTGATATTTTATTACATTCACAATAACTTTTAGTCAGGTCAGTTAGGTACTAAAAACTTTGAAGTAGCTAAATTAAGTGCTACCTAACTTAAGAAATACATGTACAACTGATGGACATAAAGGCAACACTCTTTAGTAAAACCACGGTCATGGCCTTTCAGTTCTTCACATGCAAGCAGTATTGTAGTACGTTCTGCATTTCTATATAGCAGACACAATATAGTGTTTCTATATTTTGTAGTTCTATTAGCCCATGTAATATGTTTAGTATTGCATATTACATTTTATATCTTGACAGCCACAAGCTAGGTCATTAGTCTAGTACACTATTTAGTGATAATTATACCCTTATGAAATAAAGTCTTATTATTATATTATTTCTAACAATTGTAATTCTTCTTGTGATAGATTTACTTTTATTAGACCAAAATCAGTTACAACAGAATGTCTGCCAATGTGCACATATAATTCTATTTCAGAACCGTCCTCAGGGTAATATGAAACAATAAATTCACAATTAACCAACACTGCTGAAGTCAACTGAAAAAGTTGACTCGAGCGGGATTTGAACTCGCACCTTTGGGAAGCCGGTCCGCCGCTCTACCTGTTGAGCTATCGAGTCTACAGGGATTGGAGGCGAGTTATTATCCAATTTAAGTGCACGAGATATTCTCGCGACAACTTAACGCTATCCATGGATGGATGTGCAGTGTTTCAATTGTATTTCAGAACCATTCTCAGGGTAATATGAAACAATAAATTCACAATTAACCATTTATTAATTCCACATATAAGTGGAATCTTGGTTTCCGGGTCTGAATCTTGGATGTTTCTTTCTGTGGCAAGGGCGTTGACTTTTGAACTGTTCGAGTTCCATGAACGTAAATTAAGCTGGACTGGGGTCATGATGGTCCTGGCTTGGTTGAAAAAAGTCATTGCTTCATCTTCGTTATCGATTCCGGAGGCCAAGTTGTCCACATAAAGTCAGACTTCATGCGCTGGGTAACTGGGTCATGAAATTGGTCAAGATGTTTCTGGATAGTGGCGTTCAAGATAAATGGAGAACAGGTCGCGCCGAACAAGATCGATTTGAATCGATAGACTTCAAGCTGACTTTCAGGATCGGTTGGGTCAGAAAGCCAGAAGAATCGTGTTGCGTCTCTATCTTGTTCGTCCAAGGAAATACTCAGGAACGCCTTTTCTATGTCCGCGGTGATACCGTACCGGTAATGACGGAAGTGTACGAGGATGGCAGTCATATCGTTGAGGATATCTGGGCCAGCGGACAGGCAGGAATTCAAGCTCGGTTGAGTAGCATTTGGACTGCAGCTAGAATCGTACACGATACGCAGTGGTGTTGTTGAAGAGTCCTTAATTACGGCATGGTGGGGGATGTAATGAACATGTCCAGTGGTGGTTTGTGGATCCGTAAAACCAATAACTGTTCGTTAATTATCGTGTTGTAGGCAGCTAACATGTGGTGTTCTTTGGACAATCTCCTTATGGTGGAACGTGTTCGTCCTTGCGCTATTGACTCATTAGTGGGAAGGGGAGGGTGGTTCTCTTTCCATGGCAACTTGGCACAATATTGGCCGTTCTGA
>JBAHVQ010000027.1:63783-103980 GCA_036872915.1 Nanipora kamurai
GCTTTCAGGGTTTTCAGCCAGAGCCCCGGTATACCTTAGACAGGATTCGGTCGTCCTTCCGCTTCCTGTCCAGAATTGAGCAACGCCACCAAGCTTTAGAACAATTCAACAACTAATGGCTTGCCGGAAACGCCTTGGGGTCGGTCTCGTGTGATGGCGCACTGACGTTCTCTGATGAGCTTTCCTCACAAGGGGGTGTAGCGTAGGGCGCCTTTCCGCGATGCGCTAGGTAGAGGCACCCGAGTCCAGGAACGACCACACACCAAGGCGTCTGTTGACCCCCTCAAACACCGGTAGTGCTTGCTGCCGGTGATAGGTCTGAGGACCTACACGTTGCCATATCCAGTCACATCTCAGTCTCCATCTCACTAGCGGCAGTGTTCACCTGCTGTCGCCGTATCACAACCGTGTTGTTTCAGGCAATGGAGGGGAGTTCGCGCCTCCCTTTGGCCTTACTACCGAGTGTAAGGTAGTTCCGCAGGTTTGTCCCGTTGCACATAGCCGAGGTCACCATTGCACCATCGGTGGCCCTAACGCTGTACGGGATGAAACCAAAACAAAGACCGAAACGGTTCAGTCTGTAGTTATATAGCTGCATATATACATATGTATATATATATATGGGGTTTACGGAATACAAAGAGAGCTCAATACCAAACAGATAGAGCAAATAGTATAATGTCACTTACCTCAAAAGGTCACTACAGCCTGTTTCATCTGAGGGAATCTTCAATTATATATATATATATATATATAATTAAATGATGAAAAAGCTGGCTATCCAACGGTGATTGAGTAATTTATTTTGTAATTTATTTATATTACATTAAGCAATTTATTTATAACCTGATCATTTCTTTGTGCGTGAAACTCCGAGTAGTAACGTATTTTAAGGAAATATTCATTTATATAATATACCTATATATATATAAAGCCACCTTTATTATAATGTTAACGTTTCAGAGTAAAGGGGCCGGAGCCCGAAACGTTAAGATTGACTTTTTGAAGATATTTACCATGAATACATAAATACAGTCATCAAAATATATACTTCAGGGTTAAAAGCACCGTCAACTGCAAATAGCTTATAAATTTTCTTATTATCCTAAGGTTTCTCCAAATATTCGAGTGTCACCTTCACCAATTAACTTTTGGCTGAATTCGCCGAAAATGCACTTCTGACGCATGCAAAGCTCAAAATTTTCTGGGAAAGAAAATTCCCCTGACCCTCTCCCCCTATATATTCGTTACTTCGCCACGACGAACACTTTCTCGGATGTTTTAACTGGACTATGGCCACTCCAGTTGGCAAAAGCTTCCGCCGGCCCTCTTGAATTGGGCATTAACTGCCCATTATCCTGTACAGTTTAACCTTGGACAATATGCGGTCGGTAGATGAGCTGTCATTCGATCAAAACGTCTGCAGTCAAGTGACCAATTACCCCCGCTGCGTACAGCACATGCTTGCGTCGACAACTGGACACATTTGCCGAAAAGATTTTTTTCACATCTATATACAAAATGTTTCCTTTGCCAGGATGTAATTTTTGCTTGCAATAGATAGCGATTCCAAAGTAAGTTTGAATGAACTGTTTCCATTTAATGAGGCTTATGTAATTTTGCTGTATCGTCTGTGACAACGTCTCGGATAATTAGTCTACCAGGGGGTTTAATACAGCCTTTTGTCAAGGCAGGAGAAACAGTTGGAGCAAGTATATTGAAGACATACAGATATTCCCTGTTTCGTCGTAAGCTGAAAGTACGTACAATAGGTATATCAACACAGTGTCAGCATGCAGATCTCTCGAAAAGTTATCACCAATGATTACTTTGGCAGGCAGAATTTAATCGAATTTCAACTTTTAAGAATCAAGTGTTCAGACAGTATAATCGTAAATCAGATTTCTGCCGGACCATCGTGAAATATAAGTTTTCAGACAGAACGAAGTTAGCAGAGGAAGCTTCGGAAACTTCTATGTTGCCTCGGTCATTAACTAAACAGTAGTTTGTTTGTTTTTTCAAGGACGGTGAGACGCCTCTTCTCTTGGCAGTGAAAAAGAAACACACGGAAATTGTGTCGTTGCTGTTAGAAAATAAGGCGGACTTGTCTGTGAGCAACAAGGTATGTGTAACACAAAAGACCTCAAAGTTCTGGAATGTGATTTATTAAAACTGTTGGAAAGACCTACTTTCGTCGCGTTGTCCTAGACCTTCTGGGTTTTAGACCTGGAAATTAGCGATCCGTTTTATCTCAAGTGGTGGCTTAACTTATTACGATCTCTTTTGCCGATTTCTGTCCTTTAAATCTAATGGAAGCTCTTTGGGGTCTCTTTCTACCTAAAATTGCTAGACATACACTTCGTTACATCCAACATAACAGATGCTGAAAACAAAAATTTTAGGCTTCCCATCGTCGAACCAGTGCAATATTATACGAGACTATAAATAGCAGTATCTCTACAGAAGTCTTATCTACAGTATTACTGGCTTAGACTGATGAAACCTAAATTTATTTAAGATTTTTCCGTCATCAGTTGTCTCACCGTGTAGCGCTGTAGCTTACATAACGGTACATCTTGTACTGACTGTGACAAAGATATCTTTCTCTTTGGGCTGTTCTATACCATAAGAACTGCCAGTGAACCGGCATAGACAAGGCGCAGACATAGGACAAGATTATGGCTTATTAAACATGTTTCGCAATACGCGATTTGATTTTAAAGCCTTACTAGCGGCACCATGTAGTGATCAAATATTTTAGTTCACTGCTCAAAACTGCTTTATTGTCTGTTGGCTACCTGTTAGGTTTACATGTTACAGATGTCTGTACCCAGAGTGTTGGGCTGAACATAAACCTCAACGGGAACTATGATTTATCCAATTTGGGATTGTTGTTTCACTCAATCCAGCTTTCTTCACTCATTCTCGTTGCCATCAACACGTTGCGGTAACTGTCAACGCTACACCTGTGCGAAAACAAGACTCAAACAGCATTTCCGTTGCTCACTTGATACTTTTCTTTTACCTTATTTTGTTTACGTTCTTATTCGAAAGTAAATTTACTGCTCAGAGATAAACACATATAATTGCCTTATTGTTTGCAGGGCTTTTGTTAATATTATAATGACTGTTTTCAGTTTTGCCGCGCACTTTCAAAGCAACCGCTTATCATGAATATGATCAACCTTCGAGCATGTTCTTTGAGCACTCGGTAAAGAAATTAAGAGATCAGGTTTTCTGACTCCTGTTCCATCAAACGAAATTACCTTTAATATGTCTTTTAAATCAAGCGAGAAATTGTGGATATTTATAAGTCAAAAGGGCGACAATGTTTTGTTTTTGAATGTGTGTGGGATTATTAGGCTGTGCAAGTTAGCGGGCGTAAGATGTCAGTAATTAAGAACCCCTGTGGTCTCGCTGAGGGAGGTTTGGAGGTTCTCCACCTCCATGAATGCTTACAGTTTTGCCTGCTCACTCACAGTTTCTTCATCCATGGTAAAATTAAGCCAATCAAAATAACGGAAAACTGTCTAGTTACCTCATGTGGACCGAACGTTTTCGCCTTCTAAATGAGACGACTGATTCAGCTCCCCTCACTAACTTTCTCAACGAACCTACGGTAATAATACTGTTACGTTTTGCCGATGTTCGGGTGGCTGGTTATTCCGAGTGCGTTGGCTATCGTCCAAGCCGAGGTACAATTACACAACAACAGCTGATAATAAATGTTCTTTATTAGGGGCAACTCAACAGCAACTGCCGTTAGCGATGGTGTACACGATATTTACATACATACAAACGTCAACTGCACAATCACGACTACATCACATACGATCACAAACTGCGTGCAATCCCCATAGCGCTGCACGCTACAATACATTTTACCATCATAATTCAATACTGTTTTTGGTATGCACTTTGTAAATTTATTAACAGCTAAGCTTCTTTCGTCCCGTTAACTCAAAACTTCCGTCACAGCATCGAGGGTTCTCCTTCACCATGGCATCAAATGTGTTGTGAAAAAGTCCCGAGTCAACGGGACGGAAGCTTAGCAGTTAATAAACATATTTACATAATGTATACTACAAATAGTATCGAATTATATATATCGGCATGCATGCATGCCAGCAATTAGTAATTAAACAATTGCTGATAATTACACATTCTGCTTGAATTCCCTTTTCATGCCTTTTAAATACCTATAACTCCGATGATTTACCCATCATTTAGTCCATCATTTACCTGATGTAAAGTACAGTTTTGAAAAGACATACCAAAACCTGTTTTTAGAGATAATCTCAAAAATTATACACTTGTATCAAATGAGACAAAATTGTGATGTCACAAAGTCCAGGTTGTCGTTTTGTTCCTCATTCATTATACTTGATTTAAAGTGATTCTCCGATGAAAAATGCCTTTACGAACATAATCTGAAAGATATCATGGTATCGGAGTTTTACCTCGAAATTCATTTAGAAATGCCAACCTCCGCTTTTCTTTTTCTGTCCAACTTCTTTTCTTCTATTCCTGATATCGTCTTACCACCCATCCATTTACTTACCATTGTAGATAGGCTTACTTTATACATTTTGACATTTGGTCCACTGACTCACTGTGTCTCACACGCATTTGCTTCCTCGAATGGCAGATTTATTGTCTTGAATACTAACTTAGGAATCCGGACTAACTACAATCGACAACGTGACACTTAAAAATGATATTATAAACCTGGAACATTAGATGATTAAAAGTTTTATTAAAATATAAGTTGACTGTGCCCTCACCATTGGTCAAACATCTGGTTTTTTGAAGACAACAATAAAAGAACATTGCCGCGCCATGGCTAAATTGGAGAAAAATTCTCTTTTGGCTCATCTTCGTTTACAAACACAACGTAATTCATCTTAATTATGTTCGAATAATCTATCGGATCGAACTATGGTCCGAATGGTAAATCGGGAAGAATGACATTCAATACGTAAACCGACATCAATTAATGAACACATAGTTTTATCTTGTGTTTATAATTGTATTAATACTAAATGCTGGCCACTAATTGGTTTCATGTGGAAACTTCGAACATTCGAAACCAGCGAACATTCGTCAAGCTCGTGATCTCAGAAAAACGATTTCTGAGCCCTAGACGGGAATCGAACCCGCAACCTTCCAATGACCGGTGAGACGCTTTAGCCATTGAGCTACCAAGTCGCAGATGGTGAGCTAAGGCGCAGGTTCGTCATATGTACTGCCTAAGCGGAAGTCACGATATGATAATAATGATGGAAATACTAAATGCTGAACACTAATCTGTTTCATATGGGAGCTTGGTATATATCAGACGACCAACGAACGTTCGTCAAAATCGTTTCCTCAGAAAAACGATTTCTGAGCCCCAGACGGGAATCGAACCCGCATCCTTCTTGATATGAATATTTTATTTCCATCTTATATAAGCAAGTAACCATTAACTACTTGGTGACAGAGGGTTTTTCCTTTGACGAGTAAAATCGCCTGCCGTTGGCCAGGGTCGGATACTAAACTCTGCCTGAGTCACTGGTGGCTGAATCTGGAATCAAGGAGTTGATGTTGTAACCGTTATGTACATGCTGTAAGATAGATTATCTCTTTCTACAGCTAACCCAAACCCTAACTCCGACCCTAGCCTTGTTTTTTCACTATACCTTTTTGGCAAAAGCTTACCAAATAGATCAATAAATCTTTTTGACCCCTCGCGAAGCAAGCCATGTAACAAAAACCTTAATGACCTAGTTGATCTGTCCTTACAAGAAAATTATACTGCCCTTGGTCTTTCGCAAAGACTTCGATGCTTCGCATCTCGGTCTGTGCTGAAAGACCGCGGGGTAGTATAATTTTCTTATAAGGACCTCCCGCTCGGTCATTAAGTTTTTAATAATACTGGGGTCAGTTGTTCAAACCCTGGATAGCTTATCCGGTGAATAAGCCCAAACAAGTGAACGGCGTTATTCATGTATCACAACCAAACTTAAATATTAACTAGCGAATAGAAATATCCGAGGGACATCTTCCAATTAAGTGAATAAAATTTCAGCTTCAGTTGTTCAGTACTTGAATAGTACTGTACTGCTCACTCGCTACGACTTATCGGTTACGAAGATGGCTTTCATCGGAGAATTCAACTTGTGGTCTTTCAAATTACTGCTCAACAGGTGAGCAGGGACCGTAAGATCTAGGACGGCAACTTCAACGACGACGCGGTTGAAAATTTCAGCTTTTAAAGCAACCACAGTTAATTGACCAACGTGTTTCGTACTTGCAATTAATTTCCATCCTAAAATGACTGTAGTCTCGCCCTTACAAAAATTTCACATGTTAAATTCTCATGTTGCATATGAAATTGGAACGTTTTCACGTATGAAATGCGTGATTCACGTATGATTCATAATTTCGTATATGAAACTTTCACATATTTCACATGGGAAATTTTTATTTCACATGTGGGATTGGAACGTCTTCACATGTGAAAGACTATATGAAATTTTTGTAAGAGCGGGTTGAATTCGATCTAAAGAGCTTTTCAGTCCCCACGCGAGCTGACGTCTTCCTAAAGACGTGGAAATAGTCTGATTTGATCTGTACATCGAGCGGTAACAGTGTAGAACATACTGCGGAGATTTAAAATTATTCATTTTATGTCAGTTTTATTTGGAAAATTACAGAGAGTTCACGAAAGGTGCAACGCCGACGCCAGTTAACAAAGTGCTTTAAATTCAATGGCCGTGAGGCAGATCGTACTTACCTAACTTAGGATGTTCTGTTTCTTTCTCAGAAACGCTTACAAGCAGTTGTGGTCAGTCAATTAATGTTTGCCGCTATATACAGCCCAAAGCTCTTCGTGTTTGAAGAGCCAGCGGTCGCCGTTAAAATGGAGAAACGCTTATCCTCATGTATTATGTGGAGCCAAGACGGCGTGAAGCATACTCAAAGGACCATGGATATGCGGTCTTAATTAGCATAAAATTTCGACTACTTTGAACCCGACTTTCTCCTTAAATACGGATTCGTTGCAGAAGCTATATTATACACTTCACAGTCGTGTTTGATCTGACTTTCATACCCCCCTCGAAGTTGGTTAAAAAACTTGGCTATCTGCTCGTTTTTAAACTCACTTTTCCGTGTTTCGATATCAGACCAAACACTTAAGGAAAAAAGGAAGAAGCAAACTCCGAACAATGATGTCATCTTGATAACTCATAATATGAGCTTAGATCAAGAGAATTAGCTCTTTGGCATTATTGTTCGGAGTTTGTTTCTTCCTTTATTTGCTTAAGTTGTCGGCTGGTTCTGGATTTTGGTCGAAGATCAAACACTCCTTGTGTATGATATATTACTTCATTCACTCGCTTTCGGCTCGTACGTGTATATCCGACACAACACCGCCGTTCATAGTGTAAACTAGCCCTTGTTTTTGTTGGGGTTTTTTTTCATATTCTAGAAAGGTGATACAGCCCTGCATATTGCAGTTCGTTGTCGGTATCGGCGTATCGCCGAGATCATCCTCAAGGATCCGAAAAGTGCACGACTTCTATATCAAACTAACAGAGCTGGAGAGACCCCATACAGCATCGACCAGCGGCACAAGAAGAGTGTTCTAAAACCAGTATTAGGTTAGTAATCGTTGTGAATTAACCCCCAGGGCCCGGTTATTCAGAGGACGATTACCGCTAATCCTCGGTTAAAATTTAATCTGCTCCATTATTGGACATGTTCTGTTTGATAATTTTAATTAAAACTTTCTAGGATAAAACCTTTCTACACTTACATTATATATGAACAGAAAACCTTAAACATTCTTTCCTCCATTAGCAGTATTTCATCCACAAATTTTTCACTAATCCTGGATTAAGCTAAACAACCCGGCCCAGGCGGCAGGTGAGGTCGTATGCGGCCCCAATTTGGTTTGTCGAGATTTTATCTGCGACAAGTTGTTGGGAACCTAAGAATTCCTGATAGCCAATGAGAAAAAAGAAAAAGGCAGTACGTGCAAAAATTCCGCCTAGCAGAATGGAAATCAGGCTTTAATCATAAGCAGAAATTGTGTACTTGGGGTAGCTTTCCATAGGTCAGAACGACCAGTCGCATGGGGACATCGTGTTTTGTAATTTGGTCCTTAAGTATTTGGAAAATCCTTTTTTCTAACACTAGACTGTGAAGTTTCTTCAAAACAGCAGTGATTGACGAACCAGTCCGAAATTGTAGCTTAGTGATGAACATTAATTCAAAGCCCAGCAAAGAATTTGCCAGGAATATTAAAAAAAACAATTGCAATACCCAGAAAGATTTAAGACTTATTTAATACTAACGTTTCGTTGGTTAAAATTTAATTTTAATTTAATTTTAATGATTAAGTTGCTTAAAGACCTATTTAGACAAAGTATGAATGTATTGATGAGTGTCGCAACATCGTCAGAGTGTAGCAGAAATAATTGTTGTCATTAAGAATTTAAGACCGTGATGTTTATTTGCCGTCGTCTGCACGATTCATACTATTAAATGTGCGAAATGTGAATCAATTTTCATGATTTATTTTCAGGAATGGTCGAAGGCGATAAGCGACATACGGAAGAACTACTTGGCCATGATGTCTACACAACATCGTTGGCTGAACTTTTGTGCGAACCGTCCTTGGAGGTCCCTTTGACTGTTGGGTTATATGCCCGGTGGGGGAGCAGTAAAGTGCACTTGTTTAAAAGACTTCAAGGTAAGTTGAACCTTTCGTACCAGGTACGGGTAATATTCCCGTAGATTCACGTGGCCATGCAGAAAACCACAAACAAAAATGGCGGCTGCTCAAGCTAGGTTAGTATCTCTGTGTTATTCAGAGTACTAATGCTTCTGCCTCTTTTAAGGGAAAATAGTCTTGACCGCTCAGTTTAAACGACTCAAGACCTCATCAAAATCTTATACAACTACATTTGCAGTCTTGAAAGCCTGTTGAATTTAGTAGTCAGTCAAGTAACGACTTCGTGCAGTCTCAGAAAAACTAGCCAAAGATTTAGACTGTATTTTGCCATTTTAAAGCTAAGAAAAATTCTGGTATTTGACAAGACATGTTCCAGGACCAGTAGCTTATAGATAAATACAATTTAAAAGTGATACAAACACCTACACATTTCCCTGTTCCTTCTCGGGAATTTTCTGATTACCCATTTGTCTTCTTACGGGTAGACCAAGGTCTACCACGGGTAAACGGCTAGAAACTACAAGTAAAGAAGGTGACACCAACAAAGATCACGAAACAAAATGGCGGTATCGGTACCCGTGAACCGAAACTGGGGTATCTTAAGGTCTCTAGTGTTAGCTCGACCGCCCGATTTTCGAAAACTAAAAACCACTCGCCTAGTGGCTCGTGGTTTTTTCTATATGCATTTCGCGGCATCCCACGTGTTTGAATCAGGCTATCGAGGTGTAGAAACTCATCCGATATTTTTTTAATTGTAATCTTAGAGGCCAAAAATATGGAAACATAACGTTGAGCTAAGGCCGCACTTTTTAGCCAGTATCTAATGTACAGTTACAGTAACAGCTACGAATACCTGTATGGATACAGTCGAACCTCGATCATCCGCACTCTTCGGGAGACACGAAATAAGTCCAGATAATCGACTGTCCGGATAATCGAGATTACGAATATTAACGATTAAGTTTTTCGTGAAAAATGGGACCATCAGACCATCGGATAATCGAAAAGTGCGGATAATGAAGGTCCGGATTGTCGAAGTTCTACTGTATATAGATATGCAGCTAATTCATTTAAGGTTGTCCCTTAGAAATCTGAAATATCAGACCGAAAAAGAATCATGGGACAGCACATGCAATTTCCCTATTTGTCTATTTGATAATTTGATAATTAGATCTCAACCTTCCAGTTCTTCTCTTATGAATGGGACACCTTTAACCCAACCATTATTAGCTCAAAATCTCCCTCTCCCATGACACCTCTCGGGCTCATATTTTAGATTTTTAAGCTGTTGATGCATGGATATCGATATATAGATAGTTCAATCTACAGACACGTGTTTCGCTGTTCTACAGCTCATCAGTGTAGCTTGGAACTATCCAAATGTGAGCACATGCGTATGCGTAATCCACGTGTATATCCCCCAGCAATTGCCGATGACAACCGCATGTGGAACAATACTAACATGCGCTCATCTAGATGCGCGCGAAGTGATATTGGGCAGTGGCGTAGCTACAGGAGGGTCAGGTGGGACGACCGCCCCCCCACTCGACGTTTTGGGTGCCGTTTGTCGGAAAATTTGGAAGCTTGTCGGAAATTCTGAAGCGAACTGGCAAAGTAATTAATTATTCACACGTATAACATAAACGAAATATATTTGTACTTTAGAACCATTCTTACCAAGAAAGTAGATAGTAAATGATACAAATACAATGTCTGTTTCGTTTTTCTGCGGCATCTGCGCTGTACGTTGTCACTAAGTATTTTACACTGGTCTATACGTGGGCAACAGCTTACCAAACTGCGAAAAAACTTTCACGTGTTGTTGGTGTTGACCTTGACCATATTGTCCATAAACTGTCACTAATTATTTCCGGTGGACAGCTGTTTACTAGCTGCGGTGTAAATCTCGTATTTCACTTGTTGTGTTGTTTGACTAGAAACATAGAGTGTTATACAGTTATAGCTTTATTCTACGTACAGTTTCATTCTGTTCACGATCCCGTTTGCGAACTCATTTGTGCTTTTCATAGCGAACATATATCGCCATCTGATGTAAATATTAAATATAATAAAGATATTATTCTTGTTCATTCTATGATGATGTCTCATCTGCACACAGTTTTTAAAAGCTACACCTTTTGACCACGTTCCTTTGACCACGCCCACTTGACCACGCCCAGTTGTCGGAAAATTTATAGTTCCCCCCCCTGAAGAAATTCGTAGCTACGCCATTGATATTGGGCCAAAGTGCTGAAACTGCCACGAGGGAGTGATCGTTGCGTTATCACTAATGGTCACCTACACCAACAACAGATATTTAGATCTATAGATATATAGGGTTGCAATTGCAATAATAAGTATAGGTATACATATTGATTTCGATATAGGTATGGATAAAGATGTACGTACAGCCGTTGAAAAATTCTAAACTGTACTAAAACTCGTTAAAAAAAAATTCAGAACAAAACCAAGAGTTGGACGAACGGACAACATATGTTTGGTGTCCGAGCCGTAGACGGGAATCGAACCCGAAACGTTCGGACTCGATTCCCGTCTAGGGCTCAGAAATCGTTTTCCTGAGATCATGAGCTTGACGAACGTTCTCTGGTTGTCTGATATATACCAAGCTTCCTCGTGAACAAAGTTAGTGTTGACCATTCTATACATGTTTCGTGTCTGTTCATCAAACTCCTGGGATCAGAAGGCTAATCAATCTGTCCATACCATTTTAAAATAGCTAAAAGTGTACTATATAAATAATTTTAGTTCTGTTTCAGAATCATGCTCACGGTAATATGAAACGATAAATTCACAATTGTTCTACATTGCTGAAGAGAACTGAAAAAGTTGACTCAGCGGTATTTGAACTCGCACCTTCGGGATACCAGTCCACCGCTCTACCTGTTGGGCTATGGAGTCTACAGGGACTTGAGACGAGTTATTATCCAACTTAAGTGCATGAGGTATTTGTGAGTTTATCGTTTCATGTTACCCTGAGCATGATTCTAAAAGAAAATTGAAACACTGCACATCCATCCTCGTGGTTAGCGTTGAGTTGTCGCCGGAATATCTCGGGCAGTTAAGTTAGATATTAACTCGCCTCCAATCCCTTAACACTTTCCTGACCGAGAACTTTCCCCTTAACGAGTAAAATCCTTTGGCGTTAGCCAGAGTTCAATGCTAAAGTCTCCATAGGTCACTGAGGACCTTTACGGACAGGAAGGAGTTAGACTCAATAGCTCAACAGGAAGAGCGGCGGACCGGTATCCCAAAGGTGCAAGTCCAAATTTCGCTCGAGTCAACTTTTTCAGTTGACTTCAACAGTGTAGGAAGTTGTTAATTAATTTGAGGCAACCGGCCGTTACTCGATTCTCATTCTTGTTCTGTTTTCTTTCTTAACAGAGGAAATGAAAGAAATTACTGAACAAACAGTCCGTCCAAAGTTACGTTTCACTTGGTTTGGTGTCTTGTCGTGTTTGTTTTGCTGTTTAATACTCGGCGTTTGTTTCTGTAGTGCTTTTCGTAATTGGATTGTTGGCGTGGCCGTCGGCGCAGGAGCATTTGTACTTTGTCAGGTCTTGTACGTCGTGATATTAATCTGGGAAAACAAATGGTGCAGCAATGTAAATCCTTCCTGGATCAGCGAGTACTTTTGTCGGTTCTCTAGTAACGTTTATCTACTCTATCTTATAATTTTTTGCTTCCCGCCAACGCTAACTTCAATGCGCTCGTCTTTACCCGTCAATTTTATATTCACCGACTTCAGCAAACTTACACGAAGTACTAACGAGGCCGCTGCTCTCGTTGGCATGATCGAATCGCTTAACGAAGTAATTGAACGTAACTTTGGATGTGTCACCACGAGGCTTTACCGCGTCTTGAGACCGGTGCTTGTCGATTACGCTGGAATCAAACACTTTCAACCGCAGTACAAGAAGTGTTGCTGTTGCCTGCCCAAACTTTTTATATTCTTTTTCGTTGTTACGTGTGGAACTTTGGCACTTATTTTGTACACGATGGTGGGGTCCAATGGGGGCTCAGTTGCAGCCGGTTTGCAAATATCTGGAGCGTGTGTTGTTGGTATTGCTGTAATTGTACACTCGACGACATTCTTTTCTGTGATGTATTCCTTGTTGTTTTCTCCAAAAAGACGGGTCTCTATTGTCGCGACGCAGCTCGGGCTAAAAGAAGAGGGTTTTATTCATGCCCTCAAACAAGAAGTGGAACTACTAACTGACGTGGTGATTGCCCTAGACGGCTTCATCAAAGTACAAACTCGAATTATCTTGTTCCTCGATGGACTTGACAACTCCGAGCAGCAGAAAGTCCTGCACTTGGTGGACACCATTAATCTTTTATTTACTGATCCAGACGCACCTTTCATTACTATAATGGCCATTGATCCGCGAGTAACGGTGCGGGCGATTGAACAGAACTTCAGCAACGTGCTGCAGGATTCACACATCTCAGCGCTGGATTATCTGAAGAGTATCATCCATCTGCCGTTTTACTTACCGGAACCAAAGACTAGCTGTACCAGGAACATTCCTGACTACATCAGGCTCTCAATCGAGCAGCTTCTACGCCAGAGAAAGCACAGCGGGTTTGAGCTCGAGTGGGACGAGGGGAACTTAGAGTTAACACCAAGCAACCATGACAACCGGAAAATTAATGGAGCGGTGGTGAACAGCAGACACAGCACTGTGTTGACTGTAGACCAGTCGCACACCTCAACTGGTGACGTGAGGTACAATGCACGATTGAATCGAAGTTGTATGGACATCCGTTGTGATAAGCACGAAGAGTCTCCTGATTTGACCCAGGTGTTGGCGGACAATGAAGCACTTACGCCGCTTGGAATACAACGGTTGCTCCACACGACCTCCTTGAGTGGTCGCCTACTACGAGCCAAGGGCTTGAATTTCCAATGGAACGGTCTGGCGTCTTGGGTGAGTTTGGTGGACGCCTGGCCTTACCGAGTTTCGTGGTTGGTACTTATCATGGAGGAATACACCAACATCTTGCCTGACAACCTCACTTTAAAGGCGTTGTACGCAGCGACGCAGGCGTGGCT
The DNA here is from genome assembly GCA_036872915.1 of Nanipora kamurai. Lineage (NCBI taxonomy): Eukaryota > Metazoa > Cnidaria > Anthozoa > Scleralcyonacea > Helioporidae > Nanipora > Nanipora kamurai. Next base: position 77,580 of record JBAHVQ010000027.1, read on the forward strand.
GCCCAACCCGAACGGTTTCGACTATGCGGTGGATAGCGATCCAATGTATTTCGAATCTTTTCTTGGGACTCATTTACCCATCCTAAAAGTGGAAGACCTTAGGAGCTTTCTTGTGGGAACGATAAACTTGGATCCTTCTATTCGAAAGCAAATATCCGAAGGAATTCAAACTCCTTCCAGGAAGATGCGCGTGATGACCCGCGGTCCTGGCACTAGTGGAGATGGGGTAAGTTTTGTAGTGTTTTAAGTAAAAGATAAAATATGAGCGGGAGGTTTTTATGGCGATTTACAATGGCTCGCCATTTTGAACGCCATAAAGATTTGAGACGAATATTCAAACGCACTTGTCAAATAAACAGTAGAGGAGTTCAGCCTTGGCAGGGAATCATGGGTAGTCAGGACAAAGGAAAACTTGACCTGTAACCCCCACGGCACAGGTACTCCTTTTCAACTTTGTCCTGATTACCCATGACTCACTTCTACGGCTGAACTCCTCTGCAGAATGAAGGTTATTATTATTAACTGCTTCACATCTCTTCTTTTTCCAGTAAAACTGTCTGGCGTTAGCCAGAGTGAAGTATCAAAGAGCCCCTTGTAGCAGGGAAGGAGATAATGTCTTAGGAAATCTCGCTGAACGAACTGTGGAACGCCATGGATCAGAAAAACTCTGAACTCCAGACGAGACTCGAACCCGCAACCTTCTGAATGCGGGTTCGAGGCCGGTCTGGTGCTCAGAGTTTTTCTGAGCCATAGCGTTCCGCAGTTTGATCAGCAAAATTTCCTAAGACTTGAAACTGCAATCTCAAAATACTTCTTAGTATTTTTAACTTTTGATAAAGATTATTTATGTTCAACAGTTGATCTTTATTGATATTTACAAAAGTATAAATGTGACTTGAATGCTGAGTTTTGATTGCTTGCTGTTCTTATTATTTACCCATGAATTTGAACCTACTGCATTGTGTTATAGTTTAAAAGCTCGAACACACAGTGCGATAATTATTTGCTTTTATTTTATTTCCTAATAGTTTTTAAATTATTTTCATTAAGTATTGCCTACTCCAGAAATATCAGGGAGACTTGGCCCCATCCTGACGCAGTATCCAGTCTGGGATATTTTGGGTGGACGGATCTTCAAAATAGCGTCCGTGTTAGCGTCATATATTGAATAAAGTTGATTTTCCCAGGTTTCAAAATACCCAACAAAGTTAATTGTTACGTACTGTCGTAAGATAGGATACGAGTTTCACACGAAACTAGTTTTTGTCACTCAACGTGATAGGCCACCTTCTCAGCCGAGGAAAGGTGCATTTCTGTAGATTGTCCTTTGGAAATCTTGCTCCCGGTTTATCACCTTGAAGGAAAACTTTTGTTGCAGCTCCAGTAATATTTTTGCGCTGTGTTGTCATTATCAATTTCCCGCGTCCACCAAAGTGATCTCAGAAATAGTTGCGAAGCAACATTCGTGTTCGAACTCCTCGGAGTTTCTGGAGTGATCAATTCTTAAAGTCTTAGGGAATTTTTTGCTGATCGAACTGTGGAACGCCAAGGACTCAGAAAAACCCCGAGTTCCAGACGGGACTCGAACCCGCAGCCTTTTGAATGCTAGCCAGACGCTCTAACCATTCAGGCACTAGAACTCAGACGGCAGAGCAAGGTTACTTTTGGTATTTAAACCTTGGACGAGTCAGTCGGCAATGACTTGCTGGACTGCAAGCCTTAAGATGTCGGCAAATCTTCAGTTAGATGTCAATTTTGAATTTGAGTTGCAGATTTGCAGACATCTAACGGCTTGCAGTCCATCAAGTCACTGCCGACTGGCTCGTACCAGGTTTAAATACTGAATGTTACCTTGCTCTGCCGTCTGAGTTCTTGTGGCTCAATGGTTAAAGCGTCAGGCTAGCATTTAGAAGGTTGCGGGTTCGAGTCCCGTCTGGAACTCGGAGTTTTTCTGAGTCCTTGGCGTTCCACAGTTTGATCAGCAAAAATTTCCGAAGACTTTAATGGTATCAAACTGCAACTTAAAATTCAAAATTGATCAATTCTTTTTGTGTATATACGCTCTCAAGTGTATATACGCTCTGTTTACTTTTACCAGGCACTTTATTTATTATATTTGTGCCAAAAGTATTCGTTGTAATCTTCTGTTTCTTTTTCTCTTAAGCTTGATCAACCCGATGACATGGATCTTGCTAAACTGACCGAAGAAGATGTTTGTGTAAAAGTACGTATGACATTAGAAATAGACAGAAAAAGTTTAAACGGAGATGCTCCTACCTAGCAAATGTTTGCCACTAATATCTCTGTCCGTGGAAGAAAGACAACAGCTGGCCAACACAACCTAGTTTGTCCTAAATTTAATTGTATTGGAGATGGAGCCAAATCTTTTTAAGTTAGCAGTGTGAAACCGTTTGGAACAGTATTCCGCAGGACGTAAAGAAATCACCTAGTTTATCCCAATTTAATTCATCCCTGAAGAATTATTTTATATATTTACTTAAAGAGGTTCATAGTTGTGAATTCTTAATGTGGTTAGATACATTAGTGTTTTTATAAGGTTAAATAGCTCGATATATCATTTATAATAACTATTTTCAATGTATTTATTGTATTTGTAGCATTAGTTTTACGGTTTGGAAGGCCCCAGGTTTTTCGGCTACGCTGTGATGTATCCACCCTCCTTAAGGTGGCTCTCTTTGAGTAATTTTTAATAGGAGACTGGTAACTAAATTGGTTCAACACGCATGCGTAAGTAGTGATCTTGTCGAATCGTTATTCAATCACGACAGCACCGACCGTGTCAGTACTATTGTTAAATTTTTGGACGTTTGCTTCGGTGAATTTCCTTAAAATTTGATAAATAATGCAAACACAATAAGTGTAACAACATATCGAATTTTCAAAATTTTTCATGAGACAGAATCTTTTAAAATCCACTAAGTTCATTGCATGAAATCTACCTTCACAACCTCTTCTGATATTTTAATATTTTATTCTTTAGTGGAATATGTAGCCTCATACCAATTTTCACAAAAATTCACCAAAAATCCAAAGATAATGTGTCTTAAATGTGATAATCGTGAAAATATGCCGATGTTGCAACGCTGTCATTATCACCTTAACAATTGAAAATTGTACAATTCGACAAATATCTCATGTTTGTCATGGTTCTTCTACAGTTTGACACACATTGTACCGAACTTACAACTATTTTAAGGGTAGAAATGCCCATAAATGGAGACCGTACTGATTGCATCCTGTAGACATAGAAACTATAGGGAGCCATCTTAAATAAAGTTTATCCATCTCTCTATCCAAAAACTTCATTATCACAGCATTGTTTTTAACGCCGCTGAATCAACGTGAGCACTTAGATCAACGACATCATGAAGACGAGCAAACGACCAAATGTACGAATGAGCAAACGAACGAACGAACGAACGAACAAATGAATCAAGAAACGAGCAAACGTACATAGGAACGAACGTACAATAGGCAAGCGAATGTAGGAGCAAATGTACGAATGAAGAAACGTACGAACGAAGTAGAGTGCGAATGAACGAACGAACAAGCGAACAAACAAGCAAATAAGCAAACGAACGAACGAGCGAACGAGCTAACCAACGCACGAACGAGCAGAAGAACGAACGAACGAATGAACGAACGACCAAACGTACGAACGAACAAACGAAAGAACAAACGAACGAGCAAACGAACGAAACAAACGACCAAATGAATGACCGAACGTACGAACAAACAAACGTGCGAACAAACTTACGAACAAACGAACGATCAAACGAACGAAAAAAACAAGCGACCGCAGGAGTAAGTGTTCGAATGCAAAACCTACGAACGAATACACGTGCAAATGAACGAACAAATAATCGAACAAACAAATAAATAAACAAATGAACAAACAAACACACGAACGACAAACAAACAAAATAGTGTACGAACAAACCGACTTGCGAATAAGCCAGCAAGCGAACGACTGAGAGAATGAAAGCGAGAGAATTAAAGAGGAGGATATAAAAGAAGAGGAGTAGAGAGGCGGAGATGAGGGAGGAGAGTAGGGAGATGACGAGAGTGAGCGGAAGGGAGAGAGAGAACGACAGAAACAGTGAGAGAGACGAAGGCAAGTAGGAGCCAAAGTGTGAGGTAATAGATTACGTTCCAATTTACCAATGTACTTTTACCTTAGCTATCACAGATTAACGGTCTTCAACCATCGTTGATTCCTTCGTATCAGACGACGATCCGCGAGAATCATGTCAGCGGGCGAGTTCTCCGTGAGTGCGAAATTTCAGAACTCCGTGATGTCATGGAGATGAACTTTGGTGACTGGCAACTGTTTAGAGCTTGGATAATAAGAAAGCGTCCAAACCAGATGTGCAATGCTTGGTAAGAAAATTTCCGTGAATCGTAGCGAGCTAGAGAGTGTATCATGTAGCCGTTAACATGTTTTTAAAATATTTCACAAATTTATCCGCAATTATCGTGAATAATTAACGAGTCCGTCTAGTTGCTAACACTTTACTGTGCAGATCTGACACAGTATCTCATCTTAATTGTGAAACTCATTTATTCTTGAGGAAAATTCAAAAGAAATTAAGGTTTACTCATGTGCATGTAAATGTGGTACAACCACTAGTGGCTATATCAGATTCACATATCAGTTCTGTCTCGACCCAAACAGAGATTTTTTCTGAGTTAAAATAACTTCAATGTTCGTTTCACAACTACTTTACAACATTCTCGTCAGTGTTGTAGATACTACTTCTGAAACTCATTAACCCTTTCTTGCGTGATTTTTTTCCTTTTGTCCTTTGTTCTCTTATTGTTTTATGCTTTGTTCTTCCAATCGTTCTATTGTTATAACTCATTGCTGTATGATTTTTTCTTTTTGTCCATTGTTCTCTTATTGTTTTATGCTTTGTTCTTCCAATCGTTCTATTGTTGTAACTTGTTGCTGCGTAACAACTCTATACAGGAAAGAGTTAATATTTTACGAGGAAATTTAAAAAAAAACAAAGGTTTAATCAGTTTCTGCGTACCATTATATAGAGCTGATTAGGTAAATATCAGTTCTGTATCACATTTACAAACACCAATGTCTGTATCAACCAGTTTTACATCAGCTCTCGCACACTGAAATTGAAATTTTAAGTAATAGTTAAAATATGAGCGGCCGATCTTTATGGGAATTTACAATGGCGAGCCGAAGGCGATCCGTTGTAAATGCCCATAAAGGCCGGACGCGAATATTTTAACTTACTTATCAAATGAACAATAGAATGAAGCTTATTAGTATTCTTAACTTTGACAGAGAATACTAATAAGGCTAATTAGTATTCTTGACTTTGATAAAGATCACTCATGTCCAACTGTTGATCTTTATTGAGATTTACAAAGGTATACATGAGACTTGAATGCTCCGTTTTGATTGCTTGCTGCTCACAATTATTCATCAATTTGACAAGGATACAAACAGCTTGTTTTAACTTTTCGTTGTTCCAAGTATTAATCTATAATGTTGTAATAATAGACGTTTTTTTACGTATTTTACAAAATTCGTTTCCGTTCTGTATGTAATATTTAAAACCGAGTTGGAGTGCTTTATCGAATATAAACTCGATTTTAGGTTCGTCACTCGGAGTAACATCGAACATCAGTATTCTCTACCCGAGTTCATCCTTCTACTTTAGCTATTCATAAAAGTTGATTAGACACTGTTACCCAAAGTTTACCCCTTAAAAAGTGCCGACAAAGACAGCTGCCCTCTTCACACTACCCATCACATTAATAGTTACACCGAACTGATATTTCATTAATCATTTATGAATCATATTTACAGACACTGATTAAACATAGTCGTTTTTTGTTAATTTTGCAAAAGGAGTATTAATGTTTTAGAAATGTCTAGGTATATGCATTTATATGAGTATAAATGTATTGATGGTTTGCAATCAAGCCCATGAGATTTAACAGACAAAGATACGGCGGCCATGTTGGTGCCAAATATAATAGAAGTTGATGAGATTTTTTATGACAGTTCCGCCGACATGGTCGCCGTGACGTCACGTGCAAACGATCAATATGCTTTTGTTTATGTGTATGTATATGTGTTTGTATATATCTATGTATATCTTTTGTTTTGTTTTGTTTTTGGCTGAACACAAAGTCGGTTCATATGGGAGCTTGGTATATATCTGACGACCAACAGACGTTCGTGAAGCTCGTTTACTCAGAAAAACGATTCGCGAGCGCTAGACGGGAATCGTTTTTCTGAGTAAACGAGTTTGACAAACGTCCGTTGGTTGTCTGTATATGTCTATGTATATGTTTTGTATATGTATATGTTAGTCTATATGTATATCTGCATGTTTATGTATATGTGTGTGTTTGTCTATATGCATATTTGCATATTTATATGTATGTGTGTGCGTATGTGTATGTATGTATAGGTATAGTGGGAGAATGTTACTTGAAGGCCCAAGGTTGCTACTCCAAACTCCACGCGAGATGCGATCAGACGTGAAACTCCGAGTTGCAACCAAAGATCTTACAAGATATTCGTCCACTATGCTTGTTCTAGCTTGTCTGGTACCAAGCACTCTACCGCGTATAGCAAAGAGTTACCTTTATTTGTGTACGTATGTATTTTAAGTGTTCGTGTACATGTGCATGCAAATGAACATGTATATCTCAGTATATATGAATATTTAGTAATGTATGATTCGAAATTTGTATGGTTCCTTGGCTCGTGCTTACTATTAGGAAAAACCGTTCTTTTGTCCACTCGTTGCGAACTAATTGCTAAGAATATTTGAGTTGCATGTTTGCTCGTCAATGGCTGACGACATACATCTTGTATGTTTCCTTTGGGCAAAAGTTCTCTTATTTTCTAAATTTTTTCACCATCATTCCCCATCTTCAACCGCGAAAAGAAAAAGAATGTACCGTCACACGTCAAGCTTTCTTAGGTTCAGCTAGATGATTTCCAAAACGTTTAAGAGCAGCTGTTAGGCAGCCCAAATATCAATTATTCAAAACGAAACTGTTGCGCTGTGTACTTGATATCATTTCGGGTAAATAACTTTAAAACAAATTACCTGTGCTTAACTGAGAGAATTTCCAAATCTCCTTTCTTTTAACATATCGTGAACGGTTTCAAGCTGAATTAAGATCGGGCTCTGAAACACTCTTTTTAACTGAAGTGATGTGTTACGTCTGATTCTTGACGAATTGTCTAAGCTTCCACTCCATGGGCGCGTATGAATGCAATAAATATATTCTCGCACATCAATCGAATAAAGTTCACCACCCTTAATGCTGAATTAATTTTCCTCGTAGCTTCCAAAGGATGCTGGTCTTTCGTGCCACAGTTGGTGGTACCTTGGTGTAGGTTTACTGTTGTTGACATGCAGCTGGCAGTTGGCGCGAACACGCCAGATAAAAATCTTATCATCAAATGAGATCCTTTTGAGGCTACTCACGTTGACAAATGCTTCTTGATAAATAAATGTATGGACCTTCTTCTTAGCGTTGGTATTCTTTGTTATGGACACGATTAATTCCTTCCCATCGCGAAGGTAACCGTGGCGATGGCAGCCGTGGATATAGTCCTTGGATTTCACTTTACGTAAAGAAACTAAAGATTGTTTCTGTGGAAAATCAGACTAGTTTTGGCGGGCGATTTTTAAGGCCAAACTACGACACGCTGGACAAGCGACCCACGTTCAAGAACTGGGCTAATTTGGTTTGACAGCTAACAGCGAGTTCTGCTAATGCAACCTATTTAGTAGCGAGTATTTACTTTATGGGTGGAAATTTCTGCTGAGATTTCTCTTGTGGACGTTATCTGTGCTTGGCTGCGGCCGAGATCGCAATTTTTCAAATCATGTTCCCCGCCGTGATCCTTCTGGTGTTATCTTAATATGTTGTAAAACTCATCTGTACACGTCGGAGTTGGGAGATTCCATTAACGCTGTTTGCCCCAACAGGCTGTACGAGAAGATTACTGAGACAAGACTGAAACTTGGAAAAGTAACGTTCATGCTACCTTTCCCACCGCTGATTTATCACCCCACTTATTTAGAACTTAGGAAGTTGTTTCAGATTTGAGTGTATAAAGCGCTATTGTTTCTTCGTTTGCAGTGGAGGTTCGGCATGGATAGCCTGTCACGACAGATCCAGAGGCAAGACTGATTCTGTTGGTAAGTGTAATCAAACCTCTTTGGCCACATGAATTCTACTTCTATTTGTTAATTCAAACCATAATGTTGAGTGTTTTTTCGAGAAAATCAGACTAGAACAATGTAATGCTGCAATGCTGTTCGAACGGCGGTTAACCGTTTTTGCCTGTCATGTATGAGTTTCTTGGAGACTCGCCTTCCACTTCTCGGATTAGGAAGTCAGCAAAAGGTTTCGTCGGGAAACTTACACCAAATTATTCCATACTGTGCCGCCAATGTGGAAAGCAGATCGAGATTTGAAAATAGAAATTGAAAACAGAAAGATACCCCAGTGTGTTTCTAACTTATGAATTGTAATTTTCAGATGTTTGGCTACACTTTTAATAAATTGTCAAACCCACGCAAGAATCTTGCCTGACGAATCTATGTTTACTCCAACATGAATTAGCATCGTGAAATGAAACTTTATTTCCGATATTTATTCCTATGGTACGAACTCATTTGGCTTACTCGATTCCATAGGCAAAAAGTTCGTATGTATGACTGGATTTCACATTTTTATTACGGCGTATTTGGTGACACATCCCCCATGTTAAATGTTGTTTATACATTACCAAAATGTTATTTTGATTAAGAAACATGAAGGGAAGGGGTGACGCGTGATTTAATTTGAACAAATTAAACTAGCGCAGGTAAACAGCAGTACACTCAAACAAAGGGTGACATATTGGACAAGAAAAACAGTAACGTTTAGGTCAAAGCCCGTCGTCATTGTCGTGTTACCTCGGCGATGAGTAGCTTTTGCATTTTACGTAACAGTTGTCTGACACAGTTAAAGCTACTCTGGCGTGAATTATTTTGAACGTAAGTTTAAAAATTACGGATTGTGAACTGTAACTTTGTTTTTAACTATTTCGGATATTAGACATTGCTTAGGTTCGTAACTTTTTGCCCCAGTTGTTTTTAGGTTCTTGACCCCCGTAGCAAGCGGCTTTCTTTGTAGATTAGTTCATTTTTCCTAGCACGTTCTTGTTAGAGTGTTGGTGAACCAATGCGAAACAGTGCTCTGGAAATCAGACCAGTAAGCGCCATGCGCGAAAGTTAACAAAATATTTTTTGCAAAATGTTACAACGTGTAGCGGAACGCCGCCGTGAAAGATTTTTGTTTTGAAATGCCGCATATATCTCCTTTTTTTTGTTTTCTTTTCCAAAATTGAGACCTAGCGTAATATTCGTTTAAAGTGGTATCCGCTTGAGTTTTACTAGACAAACAAATTCGACCTACAAAATTAGAAGAGCTCCTGTTGAAACTATTCTTAGTAATTGCGCGAATTGCAGTTGATGTAATGTAAATGAATGTATGTTGGGCATCTGTTACTAAAATTCTAAATATGTAAGGAATACGTCCAGTTGTAAAAGTCTATTTTAGTCTAACTGTAGTAAACTAAACGGGGAATTGTCGAAATATCGATCCAGCTCCCAGTTGTTTGTTTGAAACGGCATTAAATCATTCAATCATTGCTTCGATGTAATAAAGTAGAATTAATACTGTCCGTTAAAATCGTGGAAATGGCCTTGGCTTGAGTAAATTGTAAGACATATTTGCTACGAAATCAGAGAATAAAGTTTGAAAACCACAACACGTTGATAAGCGTTAAAAGCTTGACAGATTTGTTTAAATTTTTAAACGACGACATAATTTCGAGAATTTGCCACAAAGACTTTTAAACATGTAAAACAAATTTCTTATCCATGCGGTGCGTCATGAAACAACGATAATTTATTCGTATGGCTATAAACGAAAGCTTTAGTATTGAAAAGTAACGTGAAAAGACAGCGGGGTTTTCTGTAGCCATCGAAACATTCATCATTAAGTAATGTGTTTCATCTTCAGTTAGAACCAACAGTCGGAGAGAGGAATAAAATTTCTAAACCTCAGAAATCGTTTTACTGAGATTACGAGCTTGACGAACGTTCTCTCGTCGTCTGAAAAATTCCAAGCTACTACATAAAAAAGATTTGTGCGTTCAGCATTGAAAGGAGTAATCAATGGTTACGTTTCACTCCGACAAAGATCTTCCGGTCAAAACGTCAGTTTTTCTATACATCTAAATTTCAGCAGTTTCCCAACCCTTCTGGTTCTCCACAAGTCGGAGATTTGGATTCGACTCGGATTTTAACCCGAGCGTAAATTTGATCTCGGGTAACCTGACTGAAAATTTTCGTCACTTAATCGCAAGATAATTTTTTAAAGAATTTCCAGAGATTTAAGACTGGGGTGGAATTTTCCGATGTATCGGCCTATACAACGGTTTGTCTTGTCGGTTGTAAGTAACCGATGTTCATTCCCCACATTGCATCACTCAGTTTTAATATTGTGAGTCTAGAGCCGTGACAAAACTCCTCCAACGCACGTGTATGTATGCATGTTTTTGTAAGGCGAATATTAGTAGTGCTTTACGTCACGAGTTGTGTTGTCTTTCTCATGACTTATACATAGATTTAAGATCTAACTTACGTATAAAACTATCCAATGTTCGTCATTCAGTCACGTTTTGAGTAAAGTCTTTTGCTGATCGAACTGTGATAAGACAAGGACTCTGAAAACCTCTAAACGTGATTCAAACCCGAAACCTTCTGAATGCTAGCCCGACTGAAGCATCGAGCCAATGGAACTCAGACTGAATAGCTAGGTTACTTTCGGCATTTAAACCGAACTTTGAGCTGGAGCTCCGAGTTTTTAAGCAAGCTCGTATCTGGAGCGCTATGTTTTACTGATATCTTGGCTTATCACAGCTTGAGCTGCAAGATATCCTGAGACTTTCACAGTACCAAACTGCAACCTCCGAAGACAAGTTTTCAGCGTAAATAGTTCGCCTGTTCTACCATCGGCTTTGCAAAAATAGGGGTTAATCATATAAACACAAAAGTTGACAATTTCACATGTGGTCGCAATAAACGTTTTCGTAAACAAACTCAAACAATTTGTGAAGTGTAACGTTTAATCCTGAGTTTGATTTGAACGCTGTTTCTGCTCTAAGCGACTTAGATCCGTACCGTTTACCTACGAAGCTAAGATTTTATTCTACTTCGTGGTTTAAACTTGGTTAATTAATTGGTTTCCTGTGGGAAGTTAGAGAGGTTGGAGCTCCAGTAATTTTTTTGTTGTGCCCATGAGCTGTTTGTTTTGAAAATTCAGAAATAAATTTCAGATCAAGGTTTATTTACGTTCAATTGCATTTGAATCATTCCCGCTAAAAAGATGCGTCAGCAAACACGTCAACTTTCAAATTACTAAAAGCTTAATTTACTTATTAGTCCAAACTACTTATGTTTCACAAGCTCGCAGGGCCGAACTCATCCATATACATTGAAAACGTATGAGTTGTCGTGTAGCCAGTATTTACAATAACGTAGAAAGTCAAACGGTTATGGTTGCCGGATTGTAGCATTATTCAGCAAATGAGATATTTATTCAATTCAATGAAATGAAATATATATTCAATAATTTCTGCTGTTCAACTGGTCAGCAGAATGAAAAGGAAACAAAAGTAATTAGTGTAAGATAATAATCAAAAACACAGATCCGGAATTTGGTTTACACCAGTTTATACCTACAGAATCATTATGGCAAGTGAAACTTCAACGTGGGAGGATGTCTTTGAGGAAATGTTATCTGTTTTAACTGACATCGAAACTAGATTAGAAGATCAACAATTAACATATCATCAAGCAGCTTTGCTGATGAATAGGTTAGAAACAGTTGTTAGTATCTTGCGATCTTTGTCAGATATTTTCGACGAGTCCCAGTTAGAAGAAACTGAACAATCAACATGTTCAGAACTCGGAGATTTTGTTGGAACTCTGCAGTTTATTTGGGGAAATACACGTTTTTTGGGTCAAAAGAGTTGCAACAATTTACCGTACAACAATGGTTGCGAGAAGTACGGGAATCCGCTGACCAGTTGAACAGCAGAAATTATTGAATATATATTTCATTTCATTGAATTGAATAAATATTTTGAAATTTTGGATATAAATTTCATTTACGTATATATACATGTATATGAAACAAAATGCATACATATCTCATTTACTGAATAATGCTACAATCCGGCAACCATAAACGGTTGGTAGACTGCCGAACTTATGTTGAAAAATTCAGACATTTCGAGCAAAGACCCTACTTCAGAGTTGCCATTCCTCTTTAAGAACTCGTTTTACTCTCCAAAGAAGGCTCTTTGCGCAAAGTGTTAGAATTTTTCTACATACGTAAAACAGTCTACAACTTTAACTTTCTGCGACCATCCATAGACATTGTTTTGAAGCTTTTAACTCTTCACCGGGAAAGAAGTACAGTTTGAAAAGGCGAAATTACAGCAATGTTTTATGTGCCAAAATTGAAGTTCTTAAAGAGCTCTGCCAGCAGGCAATTTTAAGAACAGACGGCGTTTCCTTTTAATGTAAGTTTTGAATTGAAACAAACAATAGAATGATTGAAATTCCAAGAGAACCGAGTGAAGATGACATTGATTCCTAGAACATAAACCTCTGTCAGTTTTATTGTTTATGAGCTGAATAGACGTAATACGATCTGTGTTGAGTTTTAAATTATTCATCATCTTGGTTTGGGTGAAATATTCTGCTGGATCAGTACGCCGTCTAAGGAAGACTGGGTACTGCGTAAATCGTTCGAGGATGAAGGTTTCAAATTGCGCGTTTGTTACCAGGGCTCAGTTGTTCTAAGGACGATAACCGCTAATCCTGGGCTAAAATTTAATCGGCTCCTTTGTTTGGCATATTCTGCTAAGAGATTTAAGCTCAAACTTTCTAGGAGAACACCTTTCTACATTTTTATGATATCTGAATAAGAAAGTTTAACAATCCTTTCCTTGATTAGGAGTATTTCATCCACAAAGTTTTCACTAATCCTGGATTAACCTAATCGCCTTTTGAACAAGCGGGCCCAGTACTCTTTGTTCCCACAAGCGCCTGATAGATAGGTCTTCCATAAATTATCAGTTATTCGGTTTTCCGTTCGTGACTCAAGGACGCCCGTTGATTCAGCTCTTGAAATATATCGTACACGAGAAAGGTGTTTCGTCAGGATATCCGAACACCGAAAAGTTTGAAGTTTGCGATAGCCGGGGTTTTTTACAAACTTCGAGGTGCTTCGATATCTGATAAAAAACAACTTTCGAGCGTATGATATTGCATCTCGAAAGAATCAGTATTTGAAGAGAAAATCGAGGTGAAAGTTGGCTTAACTGATGTAATTTCTTCCTCGGACATCCAAGCAACGTCGCGGTAGTGATTTCCTTTGTGTTTGACTCATGAGTTATTAATGAATTTGAGATTAATTGTTGAACCACTGCCCGTATACATCGACGTACATAACGTCGGTGACGATATTCGGATTTGTCGGGTCGACGAAAACGTTTTCTGCAGTGGGTATCCTCTGTGTGACTGTGCGTGTTTGGTGCTCACAATGTTTATCCGTGGGGAGAACATCATCTTGCGACGATGGATGAAACTGTTTGGCCGACTTTACCTAGCTTTTAAAGTAAAAAGCTTGAGTTTTATCTTCCTTAGTTAAGTTCGTGAAAAGTTTATACTTCTCAAAACACGCCTGATCAGGAGTCAGCTTCAAACAACATTTTTGATGTTCTAACAGTTGACGTCGAGTCAAGAGATTAAAAAAAAAATTTCTCGCGCTGTAACGTCATTTGTACAACGTTGATGTTGCGGTAACTCTTGAGATTTCAAACTGTTATTTATCGTTGTTTTAAGACGTCAGTGCATGTACAGACGTTTCTTTAATGATAAAATCCAAGCTGTTATCTAGATTTTTATTTTCCAGTGCTGAAAGACCTCTCATTCTGGAGGCCGACTTGGAGATTTGATTCATTCGTTTTATTCTGCGTTATCAATGAAGCGTTAAATATTGGGCATTTGATTGATTCAAACGTCAGTACCTATTGTAGATTCGTGGCTATAGTTGCCGTTCATAACCTGTAGGCTACCGCCTGATGTTATTAGGGCGCAGTGTGATGAAAAGGTGCTTAAGAAAAGTCATTCGTGACCTGGTCAACGGCGGTTGTTAAAATTTGAGGGACATCACAGGACGTGTCGACCAATAGAACACGAAGTTTACGTTATTCAAAGCCAAAGCTAAACGTTCGCACATTGTTGTACGATATTGATCGAGATCTGTTGATCAAACAATGTTGGTTGGACGAAAGTTTGATGTTTGTATAACGAATGCTAATGAGGAGAGTTTTATCAGATAATTATAAAGTCAATGCTGTCATTAATTATTATTAATTTTTGGAAAGTCAAATATTGAGCTAATGAACATATATCTTTTAGACACTTACGTAGAGATGGGAAACCTGTCTTGTGCAAAAAGTGATTCAACAAAATCTCAAGAGGAAGCCCATGACGAGAGTCGTTCAAACCAGTCATTAGACCTGGAACCAATGTTTCCTCGTGACCCTGTCAATTTGTCTTCCATACCACGTATTGTTCTACATCCGGGATCTCAGCGAAGTTTGAACAGCATTTCTGTGTGGTAAGAACCGCTGAACTCTATATAGACCGGAAGGTTGACTCCAATCAATGAACAAATCAAAAAGTGAAGCCAAAAATGGCCGTCGTGGAGGCGTTTTGGTCGTTTCCCAGGCGGGTTTGGTCGTTAATGTTTAGTCCTCTAAGAGCAATTTACTCGGGGAGTTTTCTAGGGGTTTTCGACCTCCTGAGGGAAACATTTGGTCGTCAAAACCCCCTGGATATCCATGTCTAAGATGGGGTTTCCCATTTTTTCCCATTTTTGGCTTCACGTTTTAGGTGGCAGTCCGCCTTCCAGTTCATGTAAAGTTCAATGGTGGAAACTTTTTACGTCCTCGCTGTTTCTACACATCTGCGCATTTATACTACTAAATAATCAAATACAACATTTAGCTCGATGGTACTAAGTATACACACATCAAGGTACCTCGTACCACCCAAAATCTGCCTTTTTAGGTGAATTTCACTCCGTTGAGATTTAAAAGAAAGGTTTCCTGCCCGAAGTGGTACTCACATACAACAGCAGCTTATGAGATTCTTTTATTGAAGTGACCCCAGGTCACTGAAATCTCCCTATAGCACAAAAGATCAGCAACCGTTGTCGGTAGCGTTGCTGATGCTTCTTGTCGTACCGACTCCCGTAGGAAATGTTGAAAAGTCTGGTGACCCTTCACATGCCGTGGAATCTCACCTCCTGTCCCTGTGGATCCCCACCGCATGGATGGGATCTTGTTATCAGATCTGGCTATTTACAATGTCTATATTTTGTTTATTTGACTTCTTGTAGAAAAACTGGAGCACACCAGAGGGGACCCCAATCTGTAAATATCTGAATGCTAGCCAGACCCTCTGACAAATGAGCCACCAAAACTCAGATGGCACAGCAAGGTTACTTTCGGTATTTAAACCCTGCGCTAATTCCATCGAACGACTGGCAGTCCAACAAGTATAAATTGCCAACGAACTCGCCCCAGGCTGAAATACCGAAAGTAACTTTGTTCTGCTTAACTGAACTCTAGTGGCTCAATGGTTTGAGTGTCTACACGGGGCGCAAAAACAGGTTTGCACAAACTTGACGCGTAGCAAATTTCTTGGCAAATTTACTCCTAGTTAAATTTGCATTACTACGTGTTTGAAACATATTTACGCACGAGTTTGCGACACTGCAAACTCGATAAGCGAATTTGCACAGATTTTACTACGAAACAAATTTGATCCAATCACGGTATTTGAAACTTTGCAGGAGGTGCAACTGTTTCGCAAGTACGGCATTTGCAGCTTTACATTAGGTGCAAATGTGGCAAACAAAGTCTTTGCCATAACTTTGCATCGTTGCAAACTAGAATGTAAGAGCTGCAAACTTATTTTCTCGTCCTGTGCTAGCTAGCACATTTAGAAGGTCTTGGGCTCGAGTCAGAGAATTCTTAGACATAGAATGGGGACTCCTATCTCTTGCCAGAAACCCGCCGTTTTGTTCAAATGGAACTCTCCCCAGGACTATTTTATAGACGAACAAATACGGTTTTGTTCGGACATTGCTGACAATCTCGTTTCTTTATTTTTTCCTTGATACTGCAATGCATGGAAGGAACTAGGTTAGTAGATCTGAACGTGCTATTCTTGCCAGCACTCATGGAAAACAGTTAAACAGGCTAAGCCTTATTTGCGGGCCATTTTTTGACAGTTGGCCACCTGGGCCCGGTTGTTCAAAGGACGATTACCACTAATCTTGGGTTAAAATTTAATCGGCTCTTCTGTTGGACATGTTCTGTTTGATAATTTTAGTTAAAACTTTCCAACGGTTATATGATATATCAACATAAAACTTTTAACATTCTTTTCTACATTAGCAGTGCTTCGTCCGCAAATTTTTCACTAACCCTGGGTTAAACTAATCGCCCTTTGAACAACAGGGCGCGGATCCGTAAATCGAATGTGGCGAATTCGTAATACCAAAAAATTTTTGAATTTGGCAATAGTAATTCTATGGTTTGTGTCCCGTCTTGGGCTCTGGGTTTTTCTGACTCCATGGCATTCTACAGTTTGAACAGCAAAATATATCACATTCCTTTGATGTCTCTGTTATTCAGTAACTGATATCGATGACCTGTTTGAGTTCGAAACCAGAATTACGATACGTTCGACGTTTCTTGTTTACCGTCATTTCAACAAGAAAAGATAAAAATCTTGTGAACAGCCAAACAAATTGCTCGGCGACTGCCCACTTCAAAAACACAGTACTACGGGAACGTCAACAGCCACGTGTTTTCACAATGTGTTTATGACAAATGTGTGTTCGTAGGAGCTTGGATCAGGTCGTTTACATCATCTTACTGTGCCTTCAGCACATGCAGTGCATATGACGAACCTGCAACTTAGCGTGCCAGCTGACCCTTACGAAAATTTCGCATGTTATTTCGCATGTGAATAAACCTATAGAGTTGTAACATTTTCACATAAGAAATTTTCATTTCACATATGAAAATGGAATGTTTTCACACATGAAATACCTAAAATACTTGGGAAATTATATATTTGAAAGTTTTACATGTGAAATGGAAGAATACGAGACATGTATTTCACATATTAAATGGAAGATTCTAATGTGAAAATTAATTCCACATATGAAATTTTGGCATTTCACATATGGAATTGGAACATTTTCACATGTAAAATAATATATGCAGATGTGAACTGGCACGTAAAATTTTTGTAAGGGAGGTATTCTCGGTTTGTAACTGACGTCATAGTGGCCATGTTGGAAGAACTTTAACAGAAGAATCTCATTAACAACTGTTGTATTTTACGTATTGTTACGTATTGTATTTTTCCTTCAACATGGCCGCCGTATCAATGTCTTCTGAATCTCAAAGGATCGAATCCAAACCATCAATAAACGGTTGAAGGGTCTCATTGGTTATTAGAAGGTTTATTTATTGATTGATTGATTGATTGATTTGTTTTTTTGTTTGTTTCTTTTTTTGTTTGATAATATTTTGACACAGTAACTTATCAACCAATATCTAAGAAGATTTAAAAAACGCTGAACAAGAAGTTCAAAATAAAAAGGTTGCGTTTCATAGGCCGCTGTGTTCTTTACAACTGAATCTAAAAATTTAAATTCTGTTCCATAATATCTAATTATATAATTGAAACTTCTATGATATGGAAAATTTAAAATACTATAGACTACTTGCATCTACTCCTCTGTTGGAGGAAAAATGCTCATAAACAAAAAGAATTTCTATAAATTATTTGATCTGTTGAACTACGAAACTTTGAAGTTGTCCTCCAGATGGATTGAGTTGACCATCGTTACGAGACCCGAACATTTTCACATGCAAGTCGTCTATAGACAAATAAAATCTTAACATGAAAATATAAATAAATTAATCGATTTATTTAAAATCATTTGTAATGTTGATACGCATACAGCTGTTAGTCGAGAAATATTTGGCATTAACACTCAATAACATGAAATGATATTTGTATTTGGTGAAGGAAATTTTGGTAAAGGAAATTTTCAAATGTTAGTATGATACATTTTGAGACCCAACCGGAACCAGTCGAATCCGCGACCCTGCGAACCTAGTACAGTGATCTGCCAGCTGAGCTACAAAGGCCGTTGCACTGGACTAGATTCGCAGGGTCTCGGGTTAGATTCCCAGCCGGAGGCCCTAAAGTTGCAATTTTTCACAACTGGTCCCAACTGGGTCTCATCATGTATCATACTGACACTCGAAAATTTCCTTCACCAAATATAAATATCTGTTAATCGGTTGATCCAGGTTTGTGCGCCGGTATAATTGAAACTCCTCTTCATAACAGTTATAGGTTTTGGTAGCACCAGTGTTTGATTATTATGATTTGAGCATCTGATAATTATTAAGGTAGTGCAGTGCTGTGGCGACTGAACTACGAAGGCCGCTGCCGAGCGTTACTAGAAATACTGTGTATATGTGTATGGCAATGCCAGTAAACTAAAGGGTATATTCACGGCGTAGAAAATATATCATTCTGACCCTCGAAAATTTCCTTTACCAAATATAAATATCATGTCATGCTACCTAGTGTGAATGCCAAATATTCCTCGAATATGTATTAAAGGTAGCGGTGTGTCGTAATTTTCCTCGCGTTTTATTGATGCGCTAATTTGTCGTTGGTTTTTAGTGATACAACCCAAATCCGACTTGAAGATGAAAGTATGCACGGTGGGGAGCAGGAAGACGACGACATTTGTCCAAACGGTGAAGTGACGGCTTTCATGTCGTCGAACGAAGTTCGAGAACTTTATTCCATCACCCCGCCTGGTACGATTTTCACAGATTCCAGTGACGACGAGAGCAGCGCAGCTGAGAACACGCCGTTGGTCGGCGATGAACTGCGTGCTGTAAAGTCGACGGCTCGCGAGAAGCTGGACAATTTAGACAGTCGCCCGGAAGAAAGTCGACCGTTGCTTTTGCGACAAGGGGAGATAGATGGTGATGACCCTTGCCAGGACACGGATCCAGATGCGTTGAAAAACATTGAAGCGGGATGTACGTCAAGCAGTTACACAGACAGCGGATGTGGGGGAGCGCCAGCTACTCTAAACATTATAGAAGACGAGAGTATCGAGGCCCAGCGTGTCGTCCCGATTCTTTTGACTTTATCGCCTTCGAAGAAAGGTCGTAATCCGATCGTTTCATCGGTTGTTGCAACGAGAGATCCGTTTCCGGCTTTGTCACGTCCTTCAAGTTTACCCAGCGGTCCTCGCACGCGTAACCCGAAGAGTCCAAAAAGTCCTCGAAGTCCGAAGAGCCCGCGGTCTTTTCGAGGAATATTTAATTGTCGTGGGGTGTTGGAAAAAGACGGCAGTAGTGATGAGCGTGAAAGCCCAGGGCAGCCAGCTTTAGAAGGAGGCCTTTCTACTTTTGATCCTCTAGCGTTGGTAGACTCGAATGAAAACTGTCGAACTCAAAATGCGAACAAGCTAAAATACTGCGACAAAGATGACGCAAGTGTTGAAGCACCTTTGTCTTCGACATCCAGGGATGAAAGTCACGGCGAGAATCCTGGTTCGGATACCGGAGAGGTATCTTGCAATACCGTGGTTACCATTAATACACAAAGTCATTGTTGTCTGGCCCTGAGCTCTGCAACCAATTCAAGCTTAAGCAGTAATGACACGAATTCGTCGGAAGATCCGCCAAGGAACTCCGAAGTAGCGTCCGAGATGCCACCACGATGCCACGGAAGCTTCGCACGTCGACTGGCTACACAAGGGAATCCCACTATAAACGGCAACATAACAGACAATTCCTTTGATGAAGCCACTAATAATAGCGATAAAGGTTACGAATCCGTGGACAATTCTCCAATTTGCGTTGAGAACTCGGACGTGCTTTGTCCGGCGTCGAGTAGAAATGGCCCTGTCACTTCAAATGGACTATGTGAGACTGTCAATCCGATATGGCTTCCCCTTAGTGAACCAAAATCATGTCAAAGACAGGAAAAGACTGCGCGGGCTAGTCCTCGTAATAGGTTCTTCAATCAGACTGTGGTGTGATTCAAAAAATCGATCATAGTCCTTGAGTTCCTCGTGGTTTCACTGGCTCGCTTTGCTCAGCGCGACTAACACGCGTTGTTTAGTGTCGAGGCATTCGACATTAAGATTGTTATGTAATTGTACCTGGTTATGGTACCTAACACTGACCGTCTGCTGTTCAACTAGAATGACTGCCATACTTAGGCGAGAAAGTGCCGAACTTCGGTCTTTGACTAACCAAGGCGTGATTGCTCAATTTATTAACACAGCGCAACTTCGAATAAGAATTATCGTAAATCTTAACAGCACTGCGATTTGAATACAAAAACTTAGTAGCCTAGACGACATACGCCTGTCATGCAAAAAAATAATTTCAATTTTGACACGGTAATGGAATCTGAAAAAATCATATCACTTTTGGTGAGAATAACTGATTTCATTGGTTCTCGAATTGTAGGAGATGCAATCAAATTTTGTAGGACTCGCAGATCATCGGGAAAAGGGAGGGGGATTTTTCACTGCGTTCAGCAGATGATAAATCAGCTTAGAAATCAATTATTACGGTTTTAGTGACTTCCGGGAATACATTGTAGTCGCCAAGTATCATTACAGCTTTGCCTTCAGTCTAAACGTTGTAATTATCAGATTTCTACGACTGCGCAAAGATCTTTAATGCCTGTATTTTTCAATGGAATAGGAGTTGCTATCGCAGCGAGGAAATGTGTGGATGTCGTTGTCAAAGGGATCGTGTCCCCTGCTTGTTACCGAACGTTTCTGTAAGGAACCGTTTAATTGACCTCTTTAGCTTCGAATCTAAATTTCCCATTTCAGACACGTCACGTTTTGATTCTTTATTATTCTAATCATGATGCTTTGACGCGTATCTGGATGGTCATTAAATTTTAAAGAAACCATTCTACCAAGTATCGTTCCTTGCCCCAAAATGGGTAAACAAGCATCGAAGCTGAAGAGGACCACTGTTAAAACATAGCTTAGGTTTCAATTTGACTTGACGATACTGTCTCACACTCTAAAGTATGAATCCAACCGGGTTTAAATTAAGCAATGCGGTGAAGTCTTTCTTCACAAATATAACAAATTTGTAATGATTTATCATGCAGTTGTTTGCTGCTGTACTAGTATGAGATAAAAACGATGTAAATACTCCTATCACTTGACGTCCAGTAAAAATTTTTATTGGGTATCCGTACTCTTGACCGAAACAGAATGTACTTTATTCTAGACGCTTCTGGGCCTTGTTTTGTAAAACCGCTGTCCAATAGTTCATGAGCCGAGCTGCACTTCGGTACTAAACCCGGGAGTTACTATAGTAACAAAGGGATCCTCTGGAAAGGAAAGTTCCGTTATATGGGGGATCCTTAGATTTTCAGAGTTGTATCACTTTGACTGTCGAATTCATTTACCTTTCTCAAACTACAACCTGTTATGGTCCCATTGTATTTCAGAATCATCCTCAGGGTAATATGAAACGATGAATTCACAATTATCCTACACTGCTGAAGTCAACTGAAAAAGTTGACTCGAGCAGGATTTGAATTCGCACCTTCGGCAATCCGGTCCGCCGCTCTACCTGTTGAGCTATCGAGCCTACAGGGATTGGAGGCGAGTTATTATCCAACTTAAGTGTACGAGATATTCTCGGAACAACTTAACGCTGTCCATGAAGATGGATCTGCAGTGTTGCAATTCTATTTCAGAATCTTTCTCAGGGTAATATGAAAAGAAAAATTCACAATTATCCAATTAGACTTGATAGCTCAACAAGAAGAACGGCGGACCGGATTTCCGAAGGTGCGAGTTCAAATCCCGTTCGAGTCAACTTTTTCAGTTGACTTCAGCAGTGCAGGATAATTGTGAATTTATCGTTAGGGTCGCATGTTTTAGGACTTCTCTCCTGACCTCCTGTTTCAGTGCTCCCCCCAGTATAGATGGCTAGAGATTTAGAAGCGCAGACCACCTGGTCGACGTCTAATGCCTAATAAATACCGAAAGCTACTAAATTGACTGAGTTATGTATAAACGTAAAGTCAACACATTGAGGGTTTCAAATGATAACTTATGTCCACTTAAATGGTACTATATTGATCGGCTTGTCTGCACAGCGTCACTTGCTCCAGTGCGCACGTTTAAAGTTGTTCAGAATAACAATACCTTCGTAACATTTTACTTTAATTTCCTTTCACTTCGTCCCGTTTTCTCACTATTCCATCCCGATTTTGTTCCCTTTCAATGCTTTCGAAGGATTAAACTATCCCCCTGTTTCCCTACCGCTGAGAGCCAGGCTGAATCCTTACAAAATTCCTATGATCTAAAGTTAAACTTTGTATTTCATTTAATTATGTTAGCGTGTTGAGATGGAAGTGAGCCAGCCCTTGTGGGAATTTTCTAGCCCTTTAAAGAGGGCTGGCTTAATAAACTCTCAAATGCGCATGTGTACATTGACTTTTTCTGCCCTCTCAGGAAGGCTTTTGAGTGTGTTTACATGACAAATTTTCAGCCCTCCTCTGTGAGATCTCGGGTAGTCAACAGCCCGATCTCGCTTAGGCGGCTGGCCCTCCTCTCGTGTAAACGAAAACAAATCTTACAAATGATTTGGCAGAGTAGCGAGATCTCGGCAAAGAGGGCCAACCCTACTAGGAGGGCTAGCTCGCTTATCCAGTTCTTAATTTGAGTCCCAAACCGTGTAAACATTTACTTTATAAGGGAGTTTAAGCAAGTTAGTACATTTAACTAAGGTGATTAATTTTATGTATTTCAATAGAACAACATATCACTGACGTTTTAACGAATTGTGAATGTGGTTTTTACACCTCTGGAACTCTTCAAAGCACCTCTGATCGGTTTGTTTAAACAATCGAAAACGTTCTACGTACTGCATGCCAATGTAGTTTTGAAACCATGGAAATACTCCGAATGACGAACTGTGTAGAACTACGACGGCGTTAAAAATACTCTTGGCACTACAAATTATTCATTCCTTTTTGTTTTGTACGAAAATTTCTATTGTATGAATCCGTTACCGTAGTGTTTGCTTAAACTCCGTTGAGCCAAGTGGGAAACAAACTCCAGTTATACATGTAAATGAAATAGCTAAGTAAATAAGTCTAAATAAAGTCATAACGGAACCATATATCTCTTACAAAGATCTTTTAATAACTAATATTTCGTTACTTAAGTAATGAAACTTCAGTTACTAAAAGATCTGTATAGAACATATGGTTTTATGATGGCCATATTTAGACTTATTTCCTGGGTTATATTGAAAACAAGGCCAAAGTGTTTTGTTTTCACTTTATCAGATCGATGAAAAGTATAAAAAAATATTATGAAGAGTAGCTACAGGTAATACGGGCATTACTTGGGGGTTTGAGCATCGACGGCCTCCTAGTGTTAGTACACTTTCTCCCTAGCAAAGTCTCATTGCAAGCAATGATGTAAAAGTGGAGTGCTGGGTATGCAGTTTGAACATATTGTAGAAAACCAAAAGAGCTGGGAAACTGCAGGAACGTAATCGTAGAAAAACTGACATTTTGAGCGAAAACTGTTCGTCGGAGTGAAATGTAAAATGACGTGATAACTAAGTGGTGTTTTCATGGAGAGAGAAAATCATGTGACAAAACGATAACTAATTGATTGTTTGCACGTGACGACATGGCACTTTCGTTTAACAAAAGAATCTCATTAATTTCTATTTTATTTGGCACCAACATGGCCGCCGTATCTTTGTCTTTTAGATCTCATGGAATTGATTACAAACCATCAATAAGATTAAGATCTCAATAACGAACTAGTTAATGAGATATGAATGGTTCAAAGTCATTTGCTATTTTAAAACATCGATCAGTTGAGCGAAAAGGAGAAGACTCGCTGAGGCCCCAAGGGAATGGCAATGCGCAAAATCAAACTAAAGGGTAAACAAGAAAACCCTAGGGAATAAGTGACACAAGCCAACGCTTTTCACACGCTCACACTAGAAAAAAAACATTAACTTGTGGAGAAGAAAATCTAAAGTCTTTAAAAAACTCTGGCTATAAGCTAAGGAAATAAAGAACACGAGCAAATGTTTTCATTCGCCCATACCAGACAAATCATTGGCTTATGAAGGGGTAAATGACACAAACTAAAATAAAGTCCGAGGGAATATATAAAACTCACAAGTTAACGTTTATCCGCCCATGCTAGACAACAACGGGTAACTTAGTGAGAGATTAAATGAAAGAGAAGCGTTTATTGATTCCATGGGGATACGTACTAATGTCTAAGGCCACGTTTGCATGAACAGAAGCTGTCCCTGGAGGGGGAGTTACTCTAGCCCCCGAGCTAGCTTTTACCTAGCGTTTATATAAAAGAAAGTTTTCCCGGCTGTCAGGTTGACCCTCGAAACAGAGGCAACTTTTAACCAACCGGGTGAGACCGAGCCCACGGACCAATTTCAAAACGATGTCCAGCATACCAAAGTTGATCCTCCTGCCAGGGACAAAGTGTTTACATGACAAAAAGTTGTCTCACCTCCTAGGGTCACCTTACCGCCCGAGACAACCTTATGACTTCTCATGTAAGCAGTTCTCACCAATTTATGAAGAAATGTGTTTAAAGTTGTCTTGCCCAGGGTCACTCGGGACCAGGTACAACTTCTTCTCGTGTAAATGGGGCCTAATTATAGAGGACGTTTTGGTACCATTACGGCAATGAGCATCTATTATTTAAAAGAGCTTTTAAAAAATAAGAAAAAGCAAGGGTAGTCAGAAGAGCCCAATATAATTTTTTGCCTGGGAGCCTAAGGGTAACTAGACACGCCTGTACTTCGTTCTAGACGGTGGTGCGATGTTTAATTTTGTTTCTTAGCCAAAAGGTTGACACGGGTTCGCGTAAATCTGATTATGCCGAAGGAAATTTACCAATACTATTTCACGCGAATATCCAGCAAAAGAAACTTTACCGTTTGTGTGGCGATGCATCAAAATCTTCGACACCAGATCCAAATAAGGTTATCTTTAATTACTCGTCACGCACACTCACCGATACTGAGAAAAATCTCTTAGCCCGTGGTTTGAACTTCTCCTTACCACCACGCAGATTGCGTTTCTGTGATTTTCTCCCTCCATTCGAGATGTTATTCCGTCTACTAAAGAAAGAACGTACACCGACTACCTCTGACCTTGACGAAGAGTTAATTAAAACTCGGATTAAAGATATCGCATTGACTGGCTTCAAGAACTACATACCACCGAGATATATCTGCTCAGATGACGAACTTAAAGCTATCAAAAGTCTTGAAAATGACAAAAACATTTACCTTATCAAACCAGGCAAAGGAAATGGCGTTGTCATCATTAACCGGAACGACTACAACTCAAGAATGCTAGACATTCTGAACGATAGCACTAAATTTAATCGCTTGGACATGACTAACTCTAACCTTTATAAAGAGACGATTAACCGTGAAGAAAAAGTCCGTAAACTCTTAAAGAAACTTAAATCTGACGAAATTATCTCTCAACAATTACATGATGAACTCGCACCTATTGGTTCCCGACTAGGTGTTTTATATGGCCTCCCCAAAGTACATAAACCTAATTATCCACTTTTTAACTCACTGTTATAAACTTGCTAAATTTCTCGTCCCACTTATTCGTCCTTTTTCTACTAATATCTTTACAATACCTGACACGTTCTCATTTGTTGAAGAATTACGTGATCTACCGTATAATACTAACCATATCATAATGGCGAGCTTTGATATTAAATCCCTTTTCACTAATATACCACTAGATGAAACAATCAGTATAATCATGGATAAATGTTTCTCTAATGCCACTCACTTTCCTGGTTTCTTACATGATCAGTTTACCCAACTTCTAGATTTATCTGTAACAAACTGTCATTTTCTGTTTAATGGTGTTTTATATAAGCAAGTTGATGGCGTTGCTATGGGCTCACATCTCGGTCCTCTGTTTGCTAATATTTTTCTTTCATATCATGAAAAATCGTGGTTAGCTAACTGCCCCACTCACTTCAAACCTCTATTTTACCGCCGTTACGTTGATGATTGTTTTTTGATTTTTCAGTCACGAGATCACATTCTTCCTTT
>JBAHVQ010000027.1:105103-116442 GCA_036872915.1 Nanipora kamurai
ACCCTTCACTACTGTCATACACCCTTCACTACTGTCATACACCCTTCACTACTGTCATACACCCTTCACTACTGTCATACACCCTTCACTACTGTCAAACAAACTTCACTGCTGTCAAACACCTTTCACTACTGTTATAAACCCTTCACTACTGGCATAAATCCCTCACTATTGTCAAACACCCTTTACTACTGTCAAACACCCTTCACTGGTGTCACAAACGCTTCACTACTGTCAAAAACCCTTCACGGCTGTCAGACACTAACATTGCTGCCATAGAGAAGACTGAGCAAGTGCTAAATATTCCCCGCTATTTTACAGTTTGAAAATTATGGATGAGCATACTCAGAATATTTTAAAACGTTATGAAAGAAGTCCACTACGAATTAACCGATCTTATCTTTAGCATGCTCCACTTGTATTCGGGAGAAATATTTTCTCTCTAAGCTACGAGTCTGGAGCCCACGCAAGCGTATGAAGTTTTGTATGGGTGTTATCAAGACATGTTGGTTCACCGGTATTGTCTTTTATTATTCATTTATTCGTTCATTCATTCATTCTTTCATTCATTGATTCATTCATTCTGGTATTCTGCCTTATGGTAGGTTGGAGTTCCCCCATCCAGATCTATCACAAGCCGCTCTTTTCAGGCTGGCATATGATCTTCTTTCTTTGATATTGTCTAAGATGGCCTTTCTTGGTCTACGGTCTACCTCTACTTCTTTTTCCCAGCAGTCTTCCTTCCATAATTGTCTTTAGAAGGCCATCGTGTCTCAAAACATCTCCTAACCATCTCGCTTATCGCTCTTTAATAGTCTTTATCAAAGATCTTTCTTCTGATATTTTTCTCAGCACTTCCTCAATTGACACTTTTTCTGTCCAGTTAATTTTTTCCATTTTTTGCCAGATCCACATTTCACAAGCTTCCAGCCTCTTAACATCTATCGCTTTTAGTGTCCACGTCTTTGAACCATATAATAGCACGCTCCACATTAATGATTTCATTAATCTCTTCCTTTGACGGTCAGTATTTTATGTTTATTAAATACTTCCTTTGGCATTGCTATACGGGTTCTGATTTCACATTGGCTAGATCCATCACTAGTCAACATACTACCTAAGTACTTGAATTTATTGATCTGTTCCAGTTGATTTTTGTTCAACTTGATGTTTACTACCTTATCATTATCCCTTCCCATCCTCATTCCTTTTGTTTTCTTCACATTTACCTTCATATCATAATTGTCTGCTGTGGTGGTCAGATTATTCATGATGTTTAGCCCGTTGTTTGAATCAGCTGTCACAGCTTGGTCATCTGATAGCCTGGACTAGACGACCACCTACTCTTACACCATCTTTTAATCCATGAAGTGCTTCCGCATATTTTTTAAACAATAAAGGTGATAGTAGACATCCCTGTCTTACTCCCCGTCCAACAATTCCTGGGTCCGATTCTTCATTGTTTATCGTCACTGTAATTGTTTGATTCATGAACAAACTAAGAAACAACCTTCTGTCTCTCCAATCCATTCCTATATTCCTTAAAACTTCCATCAATTTCATCCAATTTACTTGATCAAATGCTTTCTCGAAGTCTACCATACACACATATAATTCCTGTGAATGTTTAATACTTCTTTCTCCTAATATACGTATTGCTGCAATTGCTTCTCTCGTTCCTTTACCTTTTGTAAACCCAAACTGATCATCTTCTATGAATTCATTTGCTGTTCTCTCCATTCGTGCATATGGTATCTTTAACGTGATTTTTGATGCATGTACAATGAGACTTACCGTACTATGATTTTCACATCGTACTGCACAGGGTCCGACAAATATTTTTGACAAAACTTGTCCCTGGGCACGTGGCATGTGGAAATCACTTGCCCAGCAGAATGAGCTGGTTGTCCCAGTTAAGAATGGTAGAGGACAAGCGATTCATTGAACTGTAGCAAAATTAATTCACGTTATAGTTTAGGAGCCATAATAACAATAACAACTTAAGTTAAGGACTTACGTTAAATAACAATGCATCCGAGTGATGTTATGAATAAACTACAATCACAGAACTTGAAGCTGTCTTTTATTTCTACTATGAGTCTCACTAAAAGTTACAGAGGATTGCTTCGGGACCACAATGCGAGACTAATGGTAACGGCAACATCGCAAAAGTTGACTTAATTTACAGCTCAACTGGATTACAACATACTGTTTACATGCCACATACAAGTTGTTTCAAGTACAGTTGTGGATACGTCAAGACAATAATTAAATATGTGTAACGTTTAAATTTAATGACTGGCAGTCCACAGTTAAACTGGTGAAGTATTCAACACCTTTCGGCTTTCGCTTTGTCGTACCCGGAGTACAAACAGTGTCGCGGGATTTCGTGACAAACTTATCCATAAATTATAATCAATCGTACCTTGAACTTTGATCCACGATACGGCGGAAAAACATGTTATCAGGGGTATAGCAGTCAGGCCTTCAGAGGTTTACCCGGGAAAGTACTGGGTATGAACCTCACGAAACAGATGTAAAATGGCGATCGAAAAGTAAAAAAAATTACTCAAGGTGAACGTTTAATACTTGGATATCTATAATCTATTGCGCAAAATTGCTCGTAAGTCAAATGCTACGGCCCGGCGGGCTTTTTCTAGAAATAAAACACTTGCTCGGCATTCTTTTCAACTTGTCCCGGGCGTCCGGGCCTAATATTTGTCGGACCCTGCTGCATTAACCTTGTTTTCCATGGAAATCAACATACTCTTTAAAAAATTTTTGGGCCATACACCAGTATTATATATATCCTTGCATAATTGTACAACTTCCTTTGTTGCATCCCTTTGTAATGCTGTAACCTTGATCATTTCTGCTAGTATATTGTCAACTCTCACCGCTTTACCTATTGATAAGTTGTTTAATGCCTATTCCACTTCACTTTCTATAATATCCGGTCCCCTGCTGTCATATTCGTACAATTCATCTTCTATCTCCCAATCTCCTGGCCCTCCATTCTTATCATACATATTCTTTCTATCGGGTTCTTATGTCCCCAAGTTCTGTAAGTAACTGTCCATTCCTATCTTGAATGCCTTTTTGCCCATAACCTGTTCTTTTCTTTATACCATTGAATTCTCACACTTTCCTATACATCTTCTCTGATTGCCTTTTCTTGTCTAACTCTTCTACCTCTTTACATTGTTTGGTCCACCACTCTCCTCTCGCTTTATCTGTTTCCCTTCTTAGTCCATTATTTAGCTCTCTGTAACATTCTATGCCTTCTGTAGTCCTAATATTTTCCCATTTTTATCGTTCTTCCATCTTTTGTAACATAACATCCGTAAACCATGGCTTTTTTGCTTTTCTGATACTACTTTCAATATTTTTTCTTGCACTATCTAATATAGCTTCTTTTTATCAATGCCTATCTGTCTTGCACATTGACTCTGTTCGTCGTATTATCTCTTATCATGTCGTTCACGCCTGCAATATAATCAATTTTTCCTGGACCTTTCAGAATGTCTGTATCCCAGCTAATAACCTTCTTTGCGTTTTTGGTCTTCTTTAATCTTATTGCAATTTTGCGCCAGGCAGTGAACAAGCATTCTTTACACTCTTTCTATATCTATGTTTAACCATGATGTAATTAATCTGCTACCTGCGTATGTCACCTGGTGCTTTCCAAGTGTATCTTTTCCTTAGATTGTGTTCATATCTCCTCTGGCGTTTCGTCCACCAAGATCGAAGGGCCCTACTGTACTGCCCTCTCTACCTTCCCCAACTACAGCATTCCAGTCACCCATTAAGTGTATTCTTTTCCTTTGCAATTGTCCGGACATGATTCTATTTTTTTCAAATATTTCCTCAACATCTTCATCCGGGTAATCTGTTGTTGGCAGATTACTACTACTATCCTGACATCCACCGGATTTCCCTTTAGGTGTAAATCTAGGATCCCATCATTTATATACCCTATCCGCGTAACACTTTACCCAGTTTTTTCATCTAACAGAAGTGCTACTCCTCTCTGAGCCAACCTGAGTATATCACTCTGACATCATTACTGACAAAATCACCTGTTTCCTTCCATCTAACCTCTGTTAATCCCATAAGATTCAATCCGTATCGTTTCATTTCCCTTCACTACTTTGCATTTTCTAGTTTCTCAGGTTTTGCAATTGTTCTCACATTCCAGACTGCCACTTTATATAAGTCCTTGAGAGGATTTCGCATGATAACGACCTGCGAGGCCTCACTTCCTCCCCAGCCGAACGCGGTGTTAACACTTCGTGCAACCCCGTTAACGTTGTTCTCTTTGTTCTGGTTTCTGTACAAAGTCATGGAACTATACTAGGGAAAAATACTGAGGTGGTTTCCCGTTGCCTTCCTCAGGGTGAACCAAGGAAATCACGATTTTCCTTATCCTCCTTTTCGTTTCCTTTTTATGATAGCTCATCCGCCATCACTGCTGAAATTCGCCAGAACCACCGTTGGCCTTCACCGTATCTCTGGTTCGGGGCACTAAGGGTTTATTAGCACTGGTCCAAGGTGCCACCCCAAGACTGTGGTTAAACGGAGAAGGAATGTCTCACTGTTCCTTCCTTCGTAACCTACCACCTAGGTGGGTGTCACGCCATACCCCGAATGTCTTTTATCATTTATACAAAACTCGCGACCGATTTCCTGGCAAGGAACTCGATCGTGGATTCGATTCCTGCCGCATGGCCTTGATCATGCAAAAATGTTCGATAAATAAAAGGTTATGCCTAACAACAACTAGGGAATGGCAAAGAGTGGGGAAAGTTATAAGTCCTGAAGAGCACGTAAAAGTTCCAAAAAACAAACTAAGATAAAATACATGGGCAATCAGGTGAGACACCGCCTCTAGTCTGCAGTAAAAATAACAAAGAAAAGTCTAAAATCATAAACTACCAGCTACGAAATGAAGGCTTTTACCGGTGTAAATCCTCAGTTGGCATAATTACCCACGAAAATCACCTGCGCCAGTTACCGCAACATGCGGTTCAGACCAATTAGACAATTCCTCTTTGTGCCATTTTATAAATGTTGTACATCAGTGCTATGCATGACAAAGCTTGGAGTATTACAGACGATATGCCAACCTTCGTCAAGCTCAAATTCTCAGAAATTGTTTCTATGCCCCAGATGGAGATCGAACTTGTCACCCTCTGATGGTCGATTTGTTACGATAATTACAATCTTGGAAAGATTGAATGAAAGATTGAACATAATTATCTCGGATGGCTGGAACATTTCAATAATTCAAATATTGTCATAACCTCGCAGCAGTTACATTGGCACGGGGGATGTCACGTACTTACTGTGAATATGTAAGTACCACCCTCGAGGTGGCTGTATTTGCATGAGGGATGTCCAGTACTTGTTGTGAATTTGCAAGTACCAACCTAGAGAAACTAGCATTTGCACGAGATATAATAATTTTATCTGGCTGAAACAGAGTCGTGAATTATATGAAGACGTTTGTTTACCTACAGCATTCGCCTGTGACTAAACATTTCGACGTTTCTGCACCTGATCAAGGTTGGCACTAATACACTTACAGCAAATACTGGACATCCCCTTTGATGTATTGAAGGAATATTAGGCATTTACACTTAATTACATGAAAAAGAGTCCATATTAAGTGAAAGTAAATTTTCGATCTTTTGACACTCGAAAATTTAATTATTCTTTCTCTTGACGTCACATGTAATATTCTCAGAAGGTATCGGCTGATAACATTTTAAATAATCAAATTCTTCACTCACCTCGTACGGTAGTCGTGCTGTTTCAGATTCTGACACAAAAAGTTAAGAGTTAATTTTACTATATGGATCTGAAGATGGACACGGTAATGAGCGTGACGACAAAAATGACGATGAACATTATGCCTTACATGAAGATGCCTATGATGATAGAGATTATGATGAAGACAAGGTGCAGATGAGAATGAACATTATGATATGCATCATGCTTAAGACGGCGATGAACATGACAATGGACATAATGATAGGTATTATGATAAGCATGACAATGGACATAATGATAGGTATTATAAGCATGACAATGGTTACGAACATGGCCACAAAGATGGACATGATAACAGATATCACATTCAAAATAAAAGATTAATGTAACAACAGAGTTATGAAAGGCTGTGAATATACCTGTTCCATTCTTGTTCTTTAATAATAAGGAATAGCCTTCATTCAACGGATATAAGTTGACAATCAATGTCGATAAGTTATCTTGTAGAACAACCTTGTCAAGAAGATGAACTCCATAACGGAAACGCTTGATCAAATTAAAAAGACGTCATTTACATGTTAAGACTATCTGCCAAGGAAGAACAAAGATAGGTAGGAATTCAACATAAATTACAAGGAAAGTTAGCACGAAAAAAAAGATAAAAACCAAAACAAGACGAAAAATAAACAAACAAAGTAACTAAAAACGTGAGATTGGTACGATGCGATTGGCGTTCGGTATACCTTTGCATTTGAATGTTAAGTGAGATATTGATGATACATACAGTTATAGCACTCGTGATTTGGACTCGGACTTAAGTAATTTTCGAAGGCTTCGGACGTGTAACATCGACTTATGGGTTGTAACTTGAGACTCGGCCAAGATGACCGGTGAGACGATAATCGAGTAACCTTATCTTAGAACTTTAAATAGAACACCAGATACCAGTGTTACTGGTTTGCTTTATAAAGACAAATTGCATGCATGGAGTACGTTTTTGTCGGCGGTACACGTTTGCGTTGTCTTAAATATTGCGGATACTTATTTCGTCAGAATGGAGATATATAGTTATAGACAAGACTGCAATCAAATCCGTATCCATATCTGATTATATGCATAGGATATGATACAGGGAAGAACAAAGTTAAGTATAGGAATTCAACATTACGAATGATATAGAAAGTTGACACGAAAAACAGAAAGGAAAAAACAAAGGAAAGAAATGACATAAGCCATTTGAGAGTAAAATATAGCAAAGAACAGCTTCAAAATGCATCCCAATTCTGAACTTGCAAATATCCTCAAATATTTCAAACTTCATATTTCATGTACTAGTGCTGAGTAGTAACCTATGCCCTGCCATTTGAGTCCCAGTGGCTCAACATTTAGAGCGTCTCACCAATAATAATATGGGTTACGGCTAAGAGTCCCATCGAAAGCTCAGGAAGTTTTCTGACTGAAATAGCTCAAAGAACATGTTCAAAACGTTAGAAGTTTGCGTCTACTCTGGTCATTCAGTTTATGATATCATGTGCTGTCATACAGGCATGGACGCGGGTGGGCACATGTCTGCAGAAACATGGTGGCGAGAAATTGCACATACTTCTTATAATTAGTATTCTAACGTCGGGCATCGTTTTGTGAACATAGAATAAACAAAAGATTCGTAACTTGGACTCATAACTTAGTAAAAATGACTCGTGACTCGAAGTTTGACTCGAGATTTAATGACTCGACTGCAACTCTTACACGCATACACATACAACCATGAATACATAGAAGTACATGTATAAAGGCACCTGCCTGAAGAAACTTCTTTTAAAAAGTATTAATCGATATCTTAGTGATCGTTCAATCATTTCTGATATTCTGTAATCGTACTTCCGAGATACTGTCACACCTCTTACACGTCATCAAATAAACCACCCCATCTGAATTGCAAAGAAAAGGATGAACTGATGTGGCAAGACTGCCTTTCAACAGCACTATTAAAAATAGAACCCATAGTAACAATAAACAAGCCTTACATATGGCTTTTCCACAACCGATCATTCCCTTATCGCACTGAACCTTTCATTCTAACTCGCCAAAACAAAAAAAATCTGAAGACTTCTCGGCCGCATAAAACTCACAATAGGTGGCTCAGCAGTCAATAAATGCAATTCCCTCAGGATTCAGAGAATTTTTAACTCAGCAGGTTGATAGTCAAAAACCAAACCTATCTGCCCATTTTTATCCAGACACCTTTTTGATCTTTACACAAAAGCTCCGAACGCCTGATTTCCATCACCCTACCCTACCCCACCCCTCTTTACAACCTCTACTTGCCAAAAAATCTTTTGAATCCTGCAATCTCTCTTTTAAATTTATGTTCCCTATAAAGAAATCCATTTTAATCTCAAGGCCTGACTATATATGGTCTGCACATGACGTCACTGCGGTTATCTTGATTGAACTTCAACCACATAATTATTTGACATAAAATTCGGGATCCTATCTCTGGTCGCAATTTTCTCGTAATTTGCTCTTACAAGTCCGCCATTTTGTTCAAAAGGAACTCTCCCCAGGATTAATTTCATAGAAAAATAAACACGGTTCTTCCGATCCGAATATTAATGATAATTTTTCTTTCTTTCTTGCATGATATTGTTAAGTATGGAAGAAGCTAGATTAGTGGATCTGAGTGTCGTATTCTTGTAACCTCAGAGGAAACAATACAACAGTTGTGTCTTATTCTTCGAACACCTTTTTGAAACTCAGTCAACAGCCGTAAATCCAGTTTGGCGGGTTTATAAGGGCAAAAAAAATGTTCAGTTTTCCTATCACGTAACCAAGCACGCATTCTATGCCTAGCAAATCTATGACTTCGCAAAAGAATCTCATTAACTTCAATTAGCCGGCGTATGTTTCCAGATGGCTGGCGTATCGCTGACTTTCGAGTCGCAAGGGATTTTATTGCAAAGTACCGACAAGTCATACCGTTTTAACATGTGGAGCATTGCAAGACTTACAATTCCTATACTGATGTGTATCAATTGGTTTATTGTAATCTACATACTTAAGTTACCATCCTCCAAAGAAATCATAAAACAAGATAAGAAATCTGTTCCAAACTAATTTTCCATGAAAATTTGATAGTTTCATGGTTCAAGTTCAACGCCTCCAATAAGCTATGGAACAAAGTAGGAATAAAGCCTAACTGTGTAATTTACAAACAAAATCTGTCGAACTACCACAACAGGTGGCTGAATATGACAATCTAAGAATTCTTAAATTCTTTCCGTGGCCGTCCTACACCTCGAAATCACCCAATGACAAGTCTCTTGTGAAGTTTAGAGACTTAATAAAATCTATCGAACCTAATTTCTTACTTTCTTTATTCATTTATTCTCTTACCACCGACGAATCAATACTTTGAGAAGTAAGAATGAAAACATCATAAAGAATGAAATTCAAAGCCCAGCCAAAAAACACGTACATGAGGCATAATTATTAAACATTTTATTTAAAATCTAACGTTAGGTTGCCTTTAACACAACATTATTAGAGAATGAAGTAAAGTGAAGTGTTACAAGGATTAAATATACCACGGACTAAACTTACTGTATAAAGCGTGACAGCCCGTCACCGACTATCTTGGTCATCCTATTTCAACTGATGATTTCACTATCCTTTCTTCTTGATTTTCATTTATCGATCTTCAAGACAACTATTTTCAATATATTCCTGAACGCCCTTCTCCCCAAGTTAAGCAAATGCCTCCCCACAATAATCCTTTCTGCACCTTTTAACCAGTACTTAACCTTTACTGTTTCGTAACTATAACTCTTCCCTCCCGCTTCACTCAGTGAAGAAACTTGATCTTCTTACCGCTTTAAATGAACCTCTGCTACTGAGTCAACCTCTTTTGAGACCCAAGCTGACTTTTATCTCAACTACACAAACGGAGTATTATTAGGAGTAAAAGGCGGACTGAGTCAACAGGCTTTTCGCATATTGCATGTCATTAAAACAGTTAACCAAGTCTTCTCCAATATTCTCTTTATCGTACCAATATTTAACACCCAAAGGGAACCACAAGACAACTACTTTTACTACGATTAACACATCAAGGGGCAAGGCTGCAGTTTCAGCTATTACTCTGCCTAACACCAAACCATTTTACTCATTACATGAAGGATCCCTGGCCACTGAAGTGTTAATGTTACACAATATAATTTCCAAAACATTCCGGTGGTTGTATTCAACAAATGAATAAGAGAAACAGCCATAATCCCAACCCAAGTACCAGTAAACGCATATACGCACTGTGTACCTATTTTTAACAGTACTGTTGAAAGGCAGTCTTACCAATCAATCATTTTTTTAATTGCAATTCAAGTGGCGATGCTTTATTTGATTACGCGTAAGTGGTGTGACAGACAGTATCTCGGAAGTACGATAGTTTCCGAAAGGTGAATACAATTCTAAAATCTTGGGATTTTCCCTGGACATACAACGGAACATTCCTCAGTTACTACAGTAACTCTCTAATTTGGTACCGGAAATGTGACTTGGCTCATGGACTAAAAGTCAGAAGCGATAGATACACCAGGCGGAAAGCGTAATTTAAAAATGAATATAAGTGCCCAGCAAGCGATTTTAAAAAAGACATAATAAGAAAATAACATTTATTTGATGACGTTTCGTTGTTTACATCACAACATGCTAATAATAATGACAGTAATGCTCTGAAGATGTTGTGATATAAACAACAAAACGTCAGCAAATAAATGTTATTTTTTTATTATGTCTTTTTTTAAAATCGCTTCCTGGGCACTTGTATTCATTTTTAAAAGTCAGAAAACTAAGTTTTCGTACAGGTATATTAATTCATTACTTTGACCACAGTTCAATCGACAGTACCTCTAAAATTGTGTGGAGGGCATTTTTTTACGGACGTCCTATGCATAAATGCATACATACCATATGTTCATATACACCTGTACATATACACATACCTAATCTTAGTATAAATATCAATGCCCAGCATAATATTTTGACAAAAGCCATTAAAGTAAGTAAAACACAAATGAAATCATAACATTTATTAAAGGTTCTAACGTTTCGTTGTTAACACAACATCTTCAGAGAATAATAATTACATAAGTGCAGAAATCCCAGATATCCAGTTACAATGTTGACATAAACTATGATTAATTAACAATCAGTGATTGTTAATGAAAATATTATGCTGGGCGTTGATATTTATACTAAGATTACGATTCCCGCCTGTTCAATCGATTGCTGATACATATACATATACATTATATACATTAAGACATCAAGAAAAGCCAGTCGACCTTTTTCCTTTTCCATGAAGGACATATTGGGATGACAGTTGTCTTAATCTCGAAAACTGAAACTGCCACCTGCTGGACCTCTGTTTTCCACAAGAGAACTTACACTGGACTATTAACGAATTTTTTCAGTTTTACATCTTTTGCATACAAAATTGCCCTCGTCAAAACACTCATAGACCGGACATTCCGAATAAACAACAGCACTCAAGGTTTCAGTGCCGATCT
>JBAHVQ010000027.1:117188-132417 GCA_036872915.1 Nanipora kamurai
CGTCAAGCTCGTTCTCTCAGAAAAACGATTTCTGAGCCCTAGACGGGAATCGAACCCGCAACCTTCTGATGATCGGTTAGACGGTCTAACCATTGAGCTACCAAGACTCAGATAGTTAGGTAAGGTGCACGTTCGTCACATGTACTGCCTAAGCGAAAGTCACGATATGATAGGAAACGAGCTTGACGAACGTTCGTTGGTCGTCTGATATATACCAAGCTCCCACATTGGTGTTCAGCATTTAGTATAACATGTATATCAGTAAATCAACGATTTTGGTGCTCTTGTTTTAAAACTATTCCTACTTTGCATAACTACAATAATTGTTATTTTGTTTTTAGTTAATGAAGATTTTTCTCTTGAAAAAGACTTGAATGGTAAGGACTTTTTTGGAGGTATTTTTAGAGTTTCGCTGGGTCCCAATGTATACTATCAATTTCGGCAACTTTTAGAAACTGCGGCTCTATTCAATCAGAAGTACAGTCTTCTAACGAAAGAAATCAGGCACTGACTGCACGTTTGATACATAAATGGATATATGTAAATATATATTTATGCAGACATGTACCTAGATAGATGCATTTATACATTTACTTACTTAAGCATATATGAATGTATATTTGTATTCATATGTTATAATTAATCCATTTATATAAATATTAAACTTAAATGTTCGTTGTTACTCGGATTTTCACATCACTGGGTCGATAAAGCCTATTTTAAAGAACAATATATTTCTGCAATCTGATTGATCCTGCTACTAGAAAGCTATCAGCTCATATATTACTACTGATGAAAAAGCAAAATGGCGGATGGATTTTTCTATGAGAGAGAACAATTACACCATTCGCTTTCGCCCTATATTATTTCGTAGCCAACTTGGCGCTGCGCACTTTGTTGGCTATGAGCTCATACACGACTCGTTGTTTCAACAAAATTTCAACTGTAACCCAGATTGGTTTATTTTATCTAAATAAAATTGTGTGGGCAAGGTGTTTTTTTGTTGGCTATTTCTGATTTTTAGCCGGGAATTATCCCGTAGCCGGCCGTTATTTGGTTCCCCGAACATATATTTGTATATTTACTGTTGTTTACTGTTATTCTGTTCTGCTGTATTTACTGTTGTACTGTTGTATTTACTATTGTTTATTTGTATACTTTATTTTATATATACTGTATATCTGAAATATCAATGGCCAACTAAAGTTTAAAAAATTATAAACTGTCCTTGCAAAAATCTTTTACTTTTAGTAGTTCAACCTTTCGGGCCTTATCTCAACTGTACTGTGCGTATGTATACTGTGCATATGGATCTATGTATTACAAATGTGTGTTTTAACTTTTCCCAGTAGGAGATAAAAGTGGAGATGTTGGCGACGTTGCAGGTGAAGAAACCCCGACAGAAAGAACTGATGACCCTCAAGCGACTCTCTTATCAATCCGCACGGAAACCAAGGCTGAAGTCACCCAAAATAAAAATACAGGTTTGTAGTAAGAATGATTTTGAGGTTTCCTTCTGTAGTAACACTGGACCAGTAAAGGGTGACCTATGTTGGAACCTATAAAGCCTATTTACAGTGGTAATTTTTGTTGCGACTTTCCTTATTCTGACGCATGCGATGTAATGAATTCACTGAAGAAGTACTGGACCATTCACTGACCTCTGTGTAACTGGACTGCTTATTCCTATTATTTTTGAGTCGTGAAAAGTGTGGCGTCAGCTGAGGAATTCGAGCACTTATGGTAGAGAACACTGACCGATATCAAAGACCGCACTGTTGGCACTCATATCGAATCTCGTGGAAACATGTTGGGTTTTAGATGGTTTGATATTAGTATAAAATCATAATGTTAATCAGTTAGTTAGGGTTTTGGTTTGTTGTTACAAACTCTTATAGGCCTTTTCGCATAATCAGTTGAATTCGTAGTTAGGCATGCTTTTATGTTGTTCTGAGGTAAAAATATTGCAGCGTCGTGTATACAATTACATATGCTCTTAAACCACGTACATTATTTACATTAGCGGGGGTTTCATTAATTTTGAAAGTAGCAGGCCCATTTTTGAAAGTAGGCAGTTGAAAATGGAGGTAGCAATTTGGTGGCCGGATTTTTTGGCGGTGCCCTCGAAAAATTTTGAAGTCTACAACCTCGAAAAAATTCGGTTTTGAGTATTCACGTTCCCAGCCCTTTCCGTGCTAGAGTCATGAATAAATATTTTCTTTCGGTTCTTCATCAGTCTTTCTCTTCTATACATTCAAGATGGTGGATAGCCACACTGGCAGCGTTATTTAATAAAGAACTTACAATACCGATTTAATACATAAAATTATCCACCAAATAAGAAATTGCAAATTTCAACCGAAACCAGGCAGCCTTCTTCACATTCAATACCGTATATGGTGTTGCCTATTAAAATTTAAAACATTGATTACAAAAGTAGCCGGGGATGATTTGGAAAGTAGCCGCGGTGTTCGCTGGTTGCTGGCTTCTAATGAAATCCCTGCAGGAGGTTACGCCATATAAACATCTCAGGATGTATGTTCTTTCGTTCTTGTAAAATCTTCGAGTGGTTACGGCTTGGTGCGAGAAAGGTTTATTTAATGAATATCGTTTACCACCTGTAGAGGAAATATCGACTGAGAGGGATCTAGTTCATTCCGATAACGAGTGGAAAGAGGTAAAAAGGAGAAAATCATACCACAAGAGTCCAGAGAAGGTAAGCACTCCGAAAGTTGCTTGCAGCGACAGTCGATTATTGTAGTGACGAACTTGGTTCAAGGCGGCCAAGATCCATTTCGGTCGGCACCAAAACGGATTTTTTTCAAAACGTCAACTGTTGCTACTTTTCATCTTACATTGTACTCGGAGTAAATCTGTTTTAAAAAGTTTTGAAATAACACATGGGATACGAGAGTAGTGATTGTTCTGAGATCAGACACCGAGAAACGCATTTGAAAAACGTGAAAAAAAGTGCAGCTGAGTTTGTTAAACACTCTTGGAGGTTTTTGCTCGTGATTCAAACACTATCACGGGCATCATTATGGGGGGGTCTATTTTGGCCTGGTAAAGATAAACAATGCTGTGATCCCCTAAGCTTAATGACCAAGGGGAAAATGTTAAATAATTCAAACCATATGTTTGATTGTTCTACCTTGCATTTTGATATTTCTACCTGTTAAACATACTTTGTATTAATTAAAGTATAACATTGATGTGTCTTTATTACTTTTATCTTATGCTTTACGTTTTAAGCTGTGGTTCACCTTTCTCCTTCAAATTCAAAGGAGACAGGGACTCAAGGGCAGCCTACTTTTTAGTTCGCATCACCCTCTGTACACACCTCTTGGAACAAATTTACGCTCCTAAATACTGTCGCGAGTAGCTTGATATATCTTTTATTTTTCTTCTTTGCCGGACATTTTTTTTCTGCGAGAGTACTTGTTTCAAACGCCGATGAAAATAAACTTTGTCTTAACTCGACCTAAACGTCCATTTTCTAAACATTCACTTTCAGGCCCAACCTCGACCTGCTGTCAAAGACGCTGAAATATTTGAACCGGAAGAGTTAGACTTTAAATTCGACGAAGAACTTGCCGCCATGGGAAAGACTAAAGAATACAAAGAATGGTAAATTTTTTAATGTTTCTATACTTCAGGTTTTTTTTCATAACCTGGTGTGTTTTTTTGTGTGTGTGTGTGTGAGTGATATTTGTCATTGCTTGTGCACATCATGGTTGGGGTGGTAAGACAGCTTTGAATAACTGCTCGAGCTTCCATTTGTTGCTCGACCGACATGGTTGTGAACGTTCATTTGGTAATTGGTTTCTCGTGTTTTAATTTTACTGTTATTCCAAGTGGTCTCAGTCGTAAGAACGATGATGGTACCAATGATGCTGATGTAGGTGGTGAAAGTGATGTTGGTGCTAGTCTTAGCGATGTTAGCAGTCCTGATGGTTGAGGTATAAATGCCAGTGATGCTGCTGTAATGATGGTCACCTTGTGCTGGTGAGCCTTGAGTTAATCATACATCAGCTAGTCATGGTGATACGAAAAGTGATGGTAAAACTGCCGCTGTTTATTCACGTGTCAATGATCCGAGTGTAAGTGGCGTAAATCCGGGGAAATCACCTTTATTGTGGGTTTTAACGGCTTTCTGGCTCATCTCACCTCTCCTGTCCTAGGACTTTCCCCAGACTCAAATACTAAAGTCTCCATAGGTCACTGAGGACCTGTACAGACAGGAAGGAGTTAAAGCCGATCTACACGACGCAGTTGTCGTATACGATTGTTCATCTTAAGGGATACGATTAATTGACGAGAGTCTTAAGGACCCATTGCAAAATTTCCACGCGAATTGTCTGTGGCGATTGTGCACTTAGAGGAGATTAGGTACACCAGAAAGGACAATCGTATAATGCTGTCGTATCGTGTAAATACACCTTTAGACGTTTGTGGTTGCATTTGGGAACTTCAACCCACTGAACTCTATATAGACTGGAAAGCTGACTCCGGACAATGAGCTATTCAACAAGTGAAGCCAAATATGGCCGATACGGAGGCCTTTTAGTTGTTTTCCCCCC
This sequence comes from Nanipora kamurai, assembly GCA_036872915.1. Lineage (NCBI taxonomy): Eukaryota > Metazoa > Cnidaria > Anthozoa > Scleralcyonacea > Helioporidae > Nanipora > Nanipora kamurai. The sequence continues at coordinate 121,769 of JBAHVQ010000027.1, forward strand.
GGTCCCCTTGCGGGTTTGATCGTTTGTGTTTGGTCCTCTCAGAACAATTTACACGGGGGGTTTCCTGGAGTTACTGAACCACATGAGGGTTCTAGTTTTCGACCGCCCGGGAGAAAATTTGGTCGTCGAAACCCCCTGGAAAACCGTTTCTTAGGTGGTGATCTTACCCCCTGGAAATCATAATAAATATTTGGTTTCCAGGGGGTTAGTTTGTAGTTCCTGTCTGGGTTAAGGTACGAGTTATTGTTTGTGTTTGGGAGTGGTTCCAATTAATGTGACCGCGTGAGGGACTGAGGGAAACGACCAAAAGAGCCACATGTCGGCCATTTCTTGCTTCACTTTTTGAGCGACAGTCAGCCTTCCAGTCTATATAGAGTTCAGTACTTCAAACCTGAATCCCCCGCTCACTATACCACTAATTTACTTCGATTAAAAAAAAATTTTTTTTTTTTTCTTCAAAAGTTCTGATGACTCCGACGATGAATTAGATGATTATGATGTCGGCAATATCATGATTGTGACCCAGACCCCGCCTCCTGTCGCAAAAAAACACGACAGGACTGGGAACTTTGTAACGCGAGCCAAGTTAACTGGAGAATTTGCGAAGATTATTAACGATGGATTGTATTACTACGAGCAGGTACATATGTTGAAAAACCCAACTTTTAATCTGTAAGATCAGTGTGTTTTCACTGAGGCGTTGTTTAAGGTCAAAGAAGCCCCTACTGTGTTCCGAGTTATGTGAAGTGACAACCATCATGTTGACTGGTCATCGACCATGTTATTAAAGTGGTTCTACGATGATAAATACGGTTACCGTTTTTCAAGATAATCTTAAAGATATTACGGCAATAAGTAATCGTGCGAAGTGTCGTCGCGAAATTCGTTGAAATAAAGGTAATATTGTATGTGAGGAGATTGCATTTCAAGCGCCGCCGTTAAACTGGTCGAGTTTGCGAAAATGAGTCTAAAGCTCGTTTGACGTCATACCTTCAATAAGCTTGGCTCGGATTCCCTATCGCTGAGCCTATAATGTCAAAGCCTGCCTTTTAAGTAGTTTTGCTAACTTTTGCCACTTTAATAGCGCCGTCTAAAATTCAAACTTTGCATATACACTTCAACGAATTTCGCGTGATTACTTATTAAAGTGATATCTTTAAGATTATTTTAAAAAATAACAGGGGAAGTCTTCATCGTATTACCACTTCAAGGGTTAGCATCCTTTAATTTCATGAAGGAAATATCCATTCGTAACCAAGTTCTTGAGAACTTACCTGAAAATTGTCTCGTCGATGTGTCTTGGAAAACGAGTTTATATCCACAATGTTGAATTGTTAGGTGGCCTCTTTCGCAAGCTCTGATAGTCAACTACCGTGTTTGCTTGCATGAGACTATGCAACCACTCGTAAGAGTTTGGGAGGAGTCTCAAGCAGTTGTTTAAACCAACAGCTTTCGAGTTCTCCCAAACTCTTACTCGTGTTGATATGAGGTTATACAAACACGGCAAAACAGTTTCTATTTCTTAAGAAGTAGAATTACAATCTTTCAGGCTCCATCGTTATATGTCAAATTCATTTAGTCCACTGACTGATCAATTTATTTTTTTTTATTTATTATTTAGGACTTGTGGGATGACAGTGATGATAGTTATCTGAGTAGAAAGGTAGTGTTGGACATTTGATGTTGAGTACTTCCTTTGTATTTTTCATTTGCATTTAATTATTCTACAGCTTAATGTCATACCAACTTGTAAGCGAGCACCTGAACCTTGAAATAACCGTAGAATCATTAGACATCGAATGCGGGCCATCTCTTGCGGGAGAATGCCGGAGAGGCCAATGATTTCACTTGGTTTTCCTTTAGATTACCCTTATAAATCCGCCGTCTTGTTGAAAAGGAACTCTCCTCAGGACTGTTTCTTTTTTTTCGAAAAACTAACACGGTTCGTTCAGATCTTGCTGATATTCTTTCTTTTTTGCACGACACGGCAATGTAGCAAAGAAACTGGATTAGTGGATCTAAACCTGGTATACTTGCCACCTCTCAGGAAAACAATACAACAGCTGAGCATTATTTTCGGAGAACATTTTGATAGTTGGCCGCGAACCAATATGATGGATTTGTAAGGGCAAAAAAATTGTTCAGTTTGCCATCGGTCACGTTATGAAACTGTTCGTTTAGGTTTGATATATTGCATCCAGCTACAATACATCTGTTGTGCATTTTGACGTTTTCCCTTAATATTTATACTATTAGTTTGATACAGACGTTCGAAGAAGAGTTCCTTGTGTTACGTGATATGAGGCATAGTACCATTCCCCTTCCTATCCCGCCATGGGACATGCAGATTCCAATTTTTCCAACTATGCCAGCTCACAACAAATCGAAGAAATGTCCAATACTAAGAATTCTTTTACTGAGGTAGTCTACTCAATGTGGGCTCTTAGAATACCAAGAAATAAATTTGGGCGGCTGGTGACACTTTAATGGAATTTTAGGCAGGGCTATTTGATCGTTTTGGCCAGGCATTCGTACAAACGATTTCATTCAAGTAGATAAAATAACATAATTAAATTTCTCCCGGCTTTTGGAACAGTTCGACAGTATCTATTGTAGACATTGAAGAATATTTTAACTCTGATATGAGCAACATATCACCACGCGAGAAAGTTCAGAAAAAGCATCTGAGCCTAACACGAAATTCGAACAGCAATTATTTGTCTTTGAGGTGCCAAACGCCAAGCACAAACCTTTGTGCGACTGGACAAAGTATGCTTCAACAAATTGTTTACCAAGCGACTTTATAGCCAGAGCAAATAGAATCCAAAAAGAAATTTAAAGACGACAGTACTGCAATACATCTCTACGAAGCTGCACGAAATCTAGTTTAAAGAATTCTTTTGTGTTTAAATTATTACGTGTCTCTATGAAGTACGCTATCGACCCAGTGACGCATCGCAGGGGAGAGGATCTATTATAAATTGCGCTGAAAACTGTTAGTCTTCAACATTTCCAAAGATTTTTGTATTCCACCTCTATTAGAACCGACGAAGGCAAAAAGAAAACACAGCCATTTATATCAGTGCGCGATACTCAGTTTTTTGTCAGAAGCTGAAAAACGTACAACGGGCTTTTCTTATTATTTACTTGTATCAAAGATCTTAACCTTTATCTGTAAAGGGATATGGCGATCTTTTTATCATTAAGGGATATGGCAAAAATGTAAGAAAGACCTTAAAATCTTGGCACATAGAAACTTCAAAGGACGCTGACAACCATTCAAAGCCATTACCAAAACAATACACTAATCTTGTTAAAAAGCAACATATTGTCATATTTATTTTCACCCGATGATGTAACCGCCAGTATATCTGTGAGCTGTACTTCAGTAGTCCTGAACCTGTCGAAGACCACAGTCTAGTGGCCGAAAGCTCGTCAAAATAAAAAAAAATTTGGTCGGAGAACGTTTCTTCATTTATATTATAAATATAATAATATAAGTTTGTCTGATTCGAAAGAACTCTTCAAATGACATATAAAGGCATTTTAAGTTTGTCTAATTCGAAAGAACTCTTCAAGTGATGTATAAAGACATTTTACAATCTTTGTTCGTTTTTGAAATATTTTGATTTTATTAATATATAAATGAGGTGATCGCGTGACGCCACAACCAGGGTACACAATGCAAAATCTGGCATATCTCCGCGTTTTTTTCGACGAAATCACTGGAAACTGAGCACATAAAAACAACTTATGACGCTGAACATTGCAAGTCGAGTAAATTTGAGTAATTTAGGAGATTCAGATTATTTTTCACTTTTTTGCTTCGTAGATTGAACTTTCATCCTCGTGGAAAAAGGTTGACGTAATTTCTCGAGATTACTTTGACAGTCTTCAATTTGAAGGGCGACCGCGTTCGGTCAGCGGTTACACCACCCTAGATATGGAACAGCTGCCGTCCGATGAAACTGGAAATGAAGCGCTAACAGTCAATCAGCTGTCACCAAGTGCTCCTCCATTCCGACCACGAGCGATGACGGCACCGCCCGAGCATCTTTCAAAGTCACTTCCGACAAACGTACCATCTTCGCCATCACCTTCCAAACGTGCAAAAGGTTCACGTACTCCGAAACATCTGAAGGACAATAAAGTGGCTCCCAGATTTTATCCTGCCATCAGTAAGGAACATTTACCGGACGATGGACTGGTGAGTTGTACCCGAACGTGCGGGCGAGTCACCCCGAGTAGAAGAGCTGGCGAAGCGTTGAAAGAGCGCCTGCAGTCATCGGGGCCACTTTTTGAAATATGCCTGTTTATTAAAGTAACTAAACCCTTCCATAACCTGTCAGATACATGTCTGGTCAAAACCTGTCAAAACGAAACTACGAATTCGATAGCATGAGCTAATTCTGTATTCACGATCAAATTTGTTGTCTGTTGGGTTGGTTAAAGCCCGTTATCTTTTACCGCAAACTTTGGGTAGAGCTTCTTAAAAACTGTCCAAAGCCACCAAAATCACACTTTCCGTCCTTTTCATTGCCGGAATCGATTGCTTGGATTCACATAAGCATGCGCTAACCAACACCTTAGAAACAAGCTGAGTGAAATGTTCCTTTTTCCTAGCCCATGCGAGTTTTGCGTACCCTTCGTACGCCTGAACCAGAAAAGTAGGGTGATGGCTGCAGGCGTTCTTTCAACGCTTTGCCTCCAAGTCCATTCAGAGCCCCTGCTTAGCAGGCTAGTGCAAGAGAGGAGATTTACCTTGGGTGTGAGATGGGAAGGTTATTTATACCCTACTGTGATAATTTTCGATTAAACACCACGGTTCTTGTTGGTAGCTTCATACCAGTTTCTGTTAGGAATCCGGTAATGTAAATGCTTTTCCATCATCCCTTGCCAGCTACAGTTAAGGGCTTTTATCGGAATACCGAAGAACTGGACAGTTTTACTGCTTTATCTGTTTATAACGCTTAATCGAGGACTTAATCGAGGTAACGAATTTTTCAATTATGAGAGAGAATCTCCAACTTCAACACCATGATTGAAAAATAATTGAAAAGATTCAATTATTTTTCAATTATGGTGTTGACGTTGGAGATTCTCTTTTCCTCCACTACACCACATCAATCAAATACTTGTATACATTAGATAATCAAAAGGTTTGGGAAACTGTCGGAACATAAGAATGGTTAAACTTTAACCATTTTCCCAAACCTTTTGATTATCTACAAGCCGTTCAATACTGCCGACGCAGCACTCTACTTTTATATCATTGCTTGTATATATTAGCTTGCCGCTGCAACTAGTTTCCAGACAACTGGTAAAATAAGTCTTTGCGAAAATTTTTTCATTGGTTTTCTTCGGAATGATTCATATTATTTGCGTTGTATTTCTTTATATGCACTCCTCTACTTCTCTTGTCCACTTATAACTGCCAAAAAGAAGGGTAGAACATGAAAAAGTATCTGTAGTCATGTGGAAAGCTCTTAGTTTTACGGGATTTCATCGTGTTTACACCAAAGCTTGCCAAAATTGATTACGAGTAAACAGTTGTCATCCTTTAGTTTAAATTCTTTTGAGGGCAAAAATACAATCATTTTGTGGACAATGTAAGGGTTTCGTTGTCGGGTTTAGTTTTCGCAATGATTGTTTGAATTTTATTCTTTAACCTGGTTGAATTTACAAAGATGAACTTACGAAGAAATATCGCGCCACCAAAAGCAAACAGGTTAAACAATAAATAAAATTTAATCAGCGAAAGTATTTAACTAAATTTTCTAAAGCATTTTCACGGTTGAATGGCGAGAACTGAGTAACGTTACATAGCTTTCGGAAACAGTTTGGTGGGTTATTTTCCAGTCAGTGAATCTTCAAATCATTGACATGTTATTCATAAATCCACATTTCGACTCGTTCGACTAGTTTTAGTCGTCAGCGAAAACGCTGAAGTTGTTGTGTGTTTGATCAAAATACAATTCTGTGTATACTTAACAAGTCAGGTTTTTGACTTATTGTAGCCGAAGAAAAGGAAAACAAAATACAGTAAAAACCCACCTGTTGAGCAGCACGTCGGCTGGATTATGGGCAGCAAATCTCATCCACCACCGAGGTAGGTGAACTAAATCGCAAAATTGATCAATAAGTGGTGACTTTAGCACTTGGACTGCCAGATTTTCTCCTTTTGACGAGTAAAATCGTCTGGCGTTAGCCAGAGTAAACTAAAACAGTTAATGATTTGACATCGGACGTTTTCCGACTGTTTAGTGACAGAACTGGATCGGTGCCGAACTGGATTTTTTGATAGTTGAGGGCATTTGGAATTATTTCGTTGCTCATCTACAATAGACCTTAGTCACGTTTCTGATTTCTCTCTGCATCACGGGTAGTTCCAGACTACCCAGAAAATCGCAGATGTTTTCTTATTTTTGTTACACTTCCCATCTAGCTAAAAATTTGAAATTTATCCCCCTGAAACTGGTTTCCAGTAGCTTGATTTTGATATATTGCTAAACGTGATGCGTTAAGTATTTGAAAAGAAAAATCTAAAATTCTAGAACACTCGCGTCTTTTGAGAAAACAATTTTACATTATTGTTATTTTCGAATGCTGTGGCTGGAACATCTTGTACATTTTAAAAAGTTACTCGTAACACAGCAACTTAAACAATACATGAAATGGAAGCTTAGGTAAAAATATCAGTGCCCAGCAAACAGCTCTTAACAGCATCTCAAAAACATAAGAAGAGTATATTTAAAAAAAACGTTAGTCTTTTATTACATATACTCTTACTATGTTTTTGAGATGTTGTTAAAAGCTGTTTGTTGGGCACTGATATTTTTAACTCGAATCCGTTTCCCGCCTGATGTGTCACTAGCAACAATATTGACAAAGCGTAGGTAATTCCGAACTTTATACGTTCTGCTGTGTTTCAGCGATTGAAAGTTCTGAAGTTATTGGCCATCTTTCCTAAACAAATGTGACGGGAGCACGGCGTAGAGCAATGTACTTCCCAGAGCCTCCCTTTCAAGCTGATTATTCTTTTGTTTCTGGAGAGGTCTATTGTGTTTAGCTTTCAGGTCATATACATTATTTTATCGTGGCTTCCTTATAAAGCAGCACATGTGACGACATGTGAATGTTCTTCAAGCTTTTTCCCTCAAAAAAAAAAGAACCCGATTTCTGAGCCCCAGACGAGGGCCGAACCCAGCCGGAACCATCTGATTACTGGTGAAACGCAGATGTTCCCCTAAGGTGCAAATTCGTCAGAAATCTGTTTTTATGGGGAAACGAGCTTCACGAACATTTACTTGTCGTCTGCAATAACATCAACCACCCACGTGCAGACGTTTGTTCTTAACAATTGGGTCATTTACATTATCAAACCTTGGCTCCCGCATAGGCAACACATAGGACGAACCTGCATCTTAGTTCACTATCTGAATCTTCGTAGCTCAATGGCCAGGGTGTCTTACCAGTCACCAGAAAGTTGCGGATTGGATTACTACATGGGGCTCAAAAATTGTTCTTCAAAGGACACGACCTTGACGAACTTGTCGTGTTTAGAACTGTGGAGCTTAAAAAGTTCTTTGATATAGTGAAAATTGCCTTTCTTCTTTCGATTTTTTCGATGTCGAAGACATGTATGCGAAATAAATCCATTTGAATGCGCATGTCTTTTTTTTCTTCGTGGTAGTAGATCAGAAGGAACATCACCACAGCTGCCGTCATTCTTGGAACCCAGCGCTGCTTCCACTTCGTCTGGAGCGTTTGGATCAGCACCCATCACCTTTCCACACTTTCAACATCCCTCTCACGAACTTCTGAAAAAGAATGGCTTCACCCAGCAGGTTTATTACAAATTCCGGCAAAAGTGCTTTAAAGGTGAGTATTCTTGGGGTAAACACAGTAAACCTTTGTGTCATTACCCCTTAACCCGGTTTTCCACAAGACGTAATGTTCTGCATGGAGTGGAATCTTTCCTTGCCTTTTGAAAGTAGTTGCACCAAGATTTTATGACATTACTTTGTAATACTATTATTACCCCTGTTTTTTCCCGCCTTCTGGAGATGTTATACTGAAGCCCTGAAACTTTATCTGATCGGGAAACCGAGTCCCGCGAAGTAAATAACTGCTGTGACACGCAATACGGTACTGAATTAGACGTTTTCAACTTGGTATTTAATTTTAGAACGAACAAAGAACGGTGTTGGCCAGTCACAGGAGATGAACACTTTATTCAGATTCTGGTCCTTCTTTTTGAGGTCACATTTCAACAGGTAAGAATTGAAGTAATTTAATGACTGTGTTGGGTGTGATCCATTTCCTATGAAAGGAACCGTTTCTAGTGAATGATCTTTCTAATTTCTAGCTTCTATTAAATTGCCTATGTAATGTGGCAGGGTATATTTTTTCGGGTGAAAGGAAGGGTGCAAATTTGGCCCTAAAAAGTTGAGAATAAATATTATCGAGAATGAAACATGTAATGAGAAGGACACTTTTTGCATCACAATGTTACTGAGAAAATATATCAACCTGATGCAACCGCAAGGATGACGCTTCAAACAGCTTTCAAGCACCGTTGTATATAATTGAACTCCTAACGTCACACGGTATCCCAAACTTTTTCCGCAAAGTGTCGAAGAAATCTTCTATTGTATTGAGGGATATGAAGTTGAACTGTTGACTTCATCAGTGAATTCTCATTTATGATATTTTCCAATAGAAAAATGTATACCGAATTCAGGAAATATGCCAACGAAGATGCGAAAGCAGGATACAGGTAGGTTTATGCTTTATTTTGCTTGGTTCCCCAAAATATGCAAGTGACATCTAAAAAGTTCTAAAGAGTTCCATCTTTTGTTTAACTGTTCTTTTTGGTGGACTTACTGCCAATGTAGTTCATGATAGAGTCGGTATTCTGTCGTAAAATATCCTCAAAATTCGAGTATACAACTTTTCTTAATAAAACTCAGAAAATAAGTCAACATAAGTAAGTTATTTAGTACGGCACAGCGCGCCACGGTAAACTACTGGCTTATTTCCTTCAGGTGGGTTAACTCTTTGTTCATGCAGACAGGGGAAGGTAGGATTTCGTATGTACTAGAATGAACGAACAACATAATTACTCGGGTTACGTGTGGTAGCGCGAGTCTAGGTTTCGACTCCAGGTTTCGACTCCGTTCCTGTAGTTTTTTTCCTAATGTCGCGACTTGGCAGTTATTGCATCATCTCGATAGGATTTGCGAAGGCGAGGCGTCCTGAATTTCATGCACCATTCCAACTTCTTTCTTGAGTTGGTCTCGCTTCCTCGAGTTTTTCGAAGTATCTGTTCTTGGAGGTGTTCACTGAAATACTGTATACTTATTTTTTTATCAGTAATGTGGCTAACAACTGTGTTGATGTTAAATACACTCACAGTGCTTGCAATCGAACACGCCGGTTACGGTAGACTTACGCTAAAGGATGACAAGCCATTTCGAAACGAGTTGAATCTGTCCGTGATCTCAAAATGATTACACTGAACGTGTCCACTCGAGCAATCTTATGTAAAACTCTCCGTGTAAATGTCATTAAATCGTATTGAAAACAGTTACTCGAATCCTGTAAAATTAAAACGAAGCACAAGAACGTACTAGATGAAGTCAACTAGAAACAAGAGGGTAAACATGCTGTGTTGATCTTATCCGAAGACACTCAACATATGAACACTGTATAGAAATACGCTAAATGTATTGAGGTAACTGTAATATTTATGATTTGCTTTATTTTTGCCTGTATTGTTTGCTGTAGTGTTACTAAAGTCATGCAAAATAATTTCGATGCTATTCAACGGTTTATAGTTCCATCAAGTGTATATTTATTGTTGAGCATCTATTCACCATCACAGGTTTTGCCTAATACTAATAGTAATAAACCAGAAAGCACGTTGCCATCGGATAACCCTGTTTCACTTGACATTTTACCCATACTCGAGGATCCAAGATTACCTGTACAAATTACCTGTTAATCCCAGTTACCTGTACAAGTTATTGCTGATATTCACTCTGATATTGACATACCACAGTGCAAGTGCGTAGATCAGTAGTTGTGATTTCGCATGTTTACATTTGAATGAGCAGATTTTTGGTCACCGTACCATCGCCATGTATAAGTAGACAATTAGCTAAACTATATATTTTACTTTTTATAAATACATTATAGCCAAAATCGGAATTTACTGCTACTATAGCTGTATAGCAAGTTAAATGTAAAAGCATCCGAACTGGTGTCACTTGCATATAAACAGAAATATGTAGTACAGTAAACTCAATCCGCTCATTCTTCACGTTCAGCTAGAGACTTGCGTACATCGCATCCAAATTGAACCAAAATACGATTAGCGTATATTGCAGTGCTTTCTATTTCACGAGCCGTACTAGCCCGAATTAATGCCTAGCGGGCGTCTTGTTCAGCATTATATGTTAACTACATTGCTGCCCTGCAGGCCAACATTACTAGACTAGAAGTTACTGTCGCAAGTGAAGTGCTGCGAGTGGCGACCATTTACTATTTAGTATTCTAAAACTCATCAAAAATTCATGAGGAAAATTCAAAAGAAATTAAGGTTTAATCAATGTCTGTATACCCCGATACAGAACTGATTAAATAAA